>RJWK010018330.1:0-20824 GCA_004363435.1 Platanista minor | reverse complement strand
AATCTATATACCAGAAATACAGTTCTGATGTAACTGAAATAACTGGGAAATACAAATTTCAAAGATGCTACTAAATCTAACAAAAGTTATGTAAGACTCTCATAAAGAATATTACCTAAATGTACTGAAAATCATAAAGGATTTAATTAAATGAAAATATATACCATGTTCAGGGATGGGTAGACTCAGTAACATAAAATGCCAATTCTTCACAAATTAATCCAAAAAGGTAAAACAAGTCAAATTCCAATCCTACTAGGTTATTTTTTGAAACACGGCAAGTCGATCCTAAAATTTATATGCAAGAGCAAAAGATAATAACTAACTTTGACAATTTTTGAGAAAAAAGATCAAGTATCAAAATATCAAGACTTATTTTCACGTATAGTAGTAGTAGTAACACAACTGCACAGTTTTAAGTGCTTTTCTGTGTCATATAATGTCCCGAGGGTTTTATAATAATTTTCTAACTTAATTGCCATAACAACCATTTGTTAATTACCATTACTGATTTCATTTTACAGATAGGAAACTGAAGCACAGAGAGACTAAATTGTGTGCACAAGGTCATACACTAGGATATGGTAGAGATGAGATTCAAACACAGGTATTTAACCTTTGAACATACCATGCTATCCTCAGTCTGATAACTGACAGCATGTTTTGGAGCACAGATAAACAAAAACACAAAGAGAAGCAAATAGAGACATCAGAAATGGAACAAAACTATTATGAAAAATCAGTATATAACAGAGGTTGCATTACAATCAGTGGGGAGAGAATGAGTTATTCAATAGATGGTAGGGAAAAACTATATATCTGTATGGAAACAAAGTTGGATCCCAGCTTAATATCATACATGAATATATAGCCATGTATATGAAAAGTTTTAATGTATAAATTAAAATATTAAAACTTTTAGAAGAGCAGGTAAGATAAAATCTTATGGCCTCAGGGTAAGGAAGAATTTCTTAAACAAGACATAATAAACATAAATTATAAAATAAAATAACTGATACATTTAAATAATTAAAATTAAATATCTCTGTATAGCACAGTATGACATAAAAAAGTAAAAAAGAGGGACTTCCCTGGCAGTCCAGTGGTTAAGACTCCAAGCTTCCACTGCAAGGGGCACAGGTTCTGGGAACTAAGATCCCGCATGCCACACGGCGCAGCCAGAAAAAAAAGAAAAAGTAAAAAGATAAACCACAGACTGGATAATGGCACTTGTATCAAGTAACCAAAAATTTTTGGTAGATAGAATTCAAAGAACGTTTATGAATCGACTTTTTAAAAAACAAAGATAAATCACCTAAAGAAAAATGGGCAAAAGATATGAACAGGCAATGACAGAAGGCAAATCTAAAAGTCCAGTAAAACTGAAAATTGATGTTCTACTGTACTATCGATTAGAAACATGCATGGCAAAACAACAATGGAACAATTTTTACCCATCAGAAGGGCAAAGATGAAAAGAAAATCCAGTAATACTAAGTATTAGTGAGAATGTGAACTGACAGCTTTCATATATTTACTACAGTGGGAGTATAAACTGGCACACATACCCAGTATGGCATCATACGGTAAATGGGACACTGCACAGAGTAGCTTATGATAAGCTTTAGCTTATCAAAATGTATCAAAATGGAAAAATATCAAATTACCATGCTGAGTAAAAATCACAAGTTGCCGAGTAATACACGTAGTATAATATTTCTATAATAATATATACAACTAGATCATGCTTCTGAAATCACATATATGTATAGACTTATAAAAACAAACAAACAAACAAACAAAACAAGCATGGAGAGATTAAATACCAAATCAAGATCATTATGACCCCTGGGAAGGGGTGAATGGAATGAGAAAAAAGAATTATTCAAGGGGTTACAACTGTATTTGAAATGCTTCTTTATCTAAAACATAGATATGAAAAAAATATGGAAAAATGTTAAGACTTGATAAAGCTGGCTGGTGAGCACACAGATGCATACTATATTATTCTGTATACGTCTCCATTTGCTTCAATCATTTCATAGTATAGAAAAACAATTGTTTCAAATGATATACATAAAATTGGGTTACTTAAAGGGAAACAATCATTTGCAAGGCACATTTAAGTGGAAAAAAGACACAAGCACATTAGTTTTTAGGAAAATGGGGAATTTTGCCTAAATACAGCTTTTTCTACAATGGGCTCATAAAATGAAAATATATTTATCTGTCTAGAAACTAACTAGATAGTTTTAAAATGTCACTAATAAGAAGTGTTCTATTTGGGATTATTCCAAATTAGTGAATTACTGCAATTAAAGTAAGTTACTTATTCTTTTTTTAAAAAGTGAACTAGAATCTTAAATTAGGTTGAGATAATTTTTTAAGGGTAAAATGGTTGGGAAGATTTTTCTCTTTCTTGCCTGTGGTTGGATATAGCTAACTCTTGGCAGTCTTCTTTCATTCAACAAATGTGTTTTGAGAACTTACTTTATACCAGGGCCAAAACAAACAAGTTCCTTACTTTCCTGGGGACTTTCTAGTAAGAAAGATATCAATTATCAGGTGTATATATATATATCAATTAGTTATAAGTGCTGTGAAAAAAAAAATTAAGTGGCATCAGTTATGTGGTGATGGGAATGACTTAGGTGGGTGGTCAGGAGAAACCTCCCTCAAGAGCTGAGGTCAAATGATAAGGAGCAAAACATGCAAAAATCTGGCCAGAAAAGCCGCCAGACCTTTCTCCCAGAACTGAGATATGTACTTATATTCATAAATTCCCATATGTCTTTATGTCATTGAATTACACCTTCCCTTTTAAGACTACGTTTTGTAAAGAAATAAGGATTTTTATCTTGATTAGAATTTCTGCCTGCTTGAAGAGGATTCCAGAACAACACAGCAGCCTTGAGATCCTGAGTTAGGAGCATTAAAGGCTAGGATCTAAGCATTGATCTCAAAGTTCATGAGATTCAATTTTTGAGCCTTTAGAGTAGCTTACAAATAGACTGACTGCCATCCCTTCCTCTAACCCCTAAAGACACATTCTCTGACCCCCTTTTCTGCTTTATTCTTGTGCTCCTGAGCATTTATGACTCCCATACTATTGTTTATTTTCTGTCATCTCCACTAGAATATAAGCTCCCTAAGGGCAAGGGAACTTATATTTTGCCTCTTTTGTTCACTACTAGTATAGTACCTACGCATAGTAACTGTTCAATAAATATTTATTGTTTGAATGATTAATGTTAAAACATTGAACACCAAGGGTCTAATTCTATGCCCTGAATTGTGCCCCAATTGTAAGTTACCTAATTATCTTTCTTACTAATCACATTATAGGCAATTCTAGAACTGAAACTATGCTTTGTGACACATTTGTATTCCCCCATTATGCCTAAACCAATACTGGGTATACTCGGGTTCTCAAAAAATAGTAATTGTTCAAATGACTGCTTTCCAGGGCTATGCTGCCTAAGGAAAGGGGAATGGTGAAAATGACATATTAACCTGAGGACTTACAGTCCTTACAAATCTATAACAGATATTAAACACATGCTCATGAGTTAGAGAAGAAAAGAAACTATTTCATTTAATACTTGCGGTCAATGAACAGAAATGAAACTTTCAAACAGGAAACTTATTTAGGCTTTTGATAAAAAAAAAAAAAAGTTATTCCATTAGTAATCCAAATAACACTGTTATAACTACAAATCAGTGTTCACACAGTGTCTGTATTATGTCCAAAGAGGTTTTGAGGGTGTCATTGTTGAAAAATAGAAGCTAATGGATGAAATGAAAGAAAATATGAACCACAGAAAGTAAGAGGAATATTAACTACTTCTGACCAATGAAGATTTGCCTTATGTGTCAACTCGCTGCTTTGTTTTGTTTGCTTAGTATCTAGGACAGCTCACAAATTTATATAGCGCTTATTAAACAGTCAGTGTTCAACAGGGTTGGCCCAAGTACAAATTTCATGATCAGACTTTAGGGACATCTAAAGACCTACTTGTCTAGACTTCTCCTATGTTGACACACCACTGATTTGAAATTTTCAGAAAAACCACTTCTCTCAGTTAAGGCTTTGCCTCCCGGGGGTCATAATGGAATGAGAGCATACTGCCTAGAAACTACTACATGTTAACCTTCTAACTCCTAATGGATTTTTCAATTCCTAGCCAAGATCAAAACCCTACGTGGTTGGAAGGGAGTGCAGATAAGTTTGGGAGGGCAGGTGGAGAGAAGAGAAATAGGCTCAGGCAATATTTTCCAAATGAGGTTGCATAAACCACCGACATCAGAATTGCCAAGGGATGTTTGTTTGAAATACAGATTCCCACACTCCGTCCCAGACCCACTGACTCAGGATCTTTAGGGGTGCATATTAAGGCACACTGAAGTTTGATAATTGACATTCTAGGGAAAGGAGAAGGCAGGGTCTGGCATCATCCCCAGATTGACACTATTGGGGGCACAGCAGTCAGGGCACTAACAAACCCCAGGAAACTGGAGTAAAAGAGGGGTGAAGAAATGAGACATCACCCTAAAGTGGGTATGTAATATAGATGAGCTGGGTCAAACCACACCACAACTAAGACACTAAGTATCTAAGTGCTGCCACCAAAGAAATTGATAATGCAATCACTGAAGTGACATTGTAGCAACATCAGCAACAAGGCACCTGGTTGTCAGGGCAAGGTATGTGGCAAAATGTTGCCGTAGTAATTCAGGGTCAACAGACCTTTTTCCATTAAGGGCCAATAGTATACATTTTAGGCTTTGTGGGCCATATGGTCTCTTTTGCAACTGCTCACCTCCACCTACTGTTGTAGCATGAAAGCAGCCATAGATGATACATAAACAAAGGGGCATGCCTGTGTTCAATAAAACTTTATTTATGATAACAGGCAGGATGGCCTGCAGGCTGTAGTTTGCCAACCTCTGCTGTAGTTTATCTTAGGAAAAGAAAAATGTAACCACTCTTTTGCTTCTATTCCAACCTGAAATTGTGCGCTTCTGTGGATGTGTGAGAGTGTGTGTTTGTGCTTCAGGTGTTCTCTATATTTATACATAAGCTGCAAGAAAGCATATCAAAATCACATCAATAATGATTATGCATTTTTTTGTGTTTTTCCCTGTATTTTCTAAACTTTCCAATACTTTCTACATGTAATTATTTTCCTTTTGCAATTCTTTTCTAATCGGAAATATATATACATATATATATATATATATATATACATACATATATATATATGTATATTTTAAATAAAGAAGAAAACCAGCTAGCTCACATGTTCCCTGAGCCCCAGCAGAAAAGCTCTGCTGGGAGTTTATAAAACCTTTTGGGTTGAAAACAATCCAGCCCCCGGCGCTTGCAGATAACTACAAACTCACTCAAATCCTGCTCATTGGTGCAAGCAAAAGAGAAGCAGAAAGGACGGGGGCAATTCAGCAGTTAACTGCACAAGCTTTACCCAATGATCCTAATTTCCATGATTTTAATAGTAATGCGTGAAACCCAAAGTGTTAAGTTGCACTTTCTACCTCAGCAAAACGGAGTGATAATTGTGCAGAGAATAATTTTATGGGTGAAGTGCGCCCTGTATTGTAAAAGATTAGAATAAAGTGCTCTAATACACAATGTCTTAGCAGGTGCAGGCACTTACCTGAGCAATTAAAATCTTCTTAATATACAAATCACAGCCAATGAGACTGCTGGCAGGACAGAACAGATCTTTCAGGACACAATGTGTTTGTCTCAAACAGGTTGTTTTTTTCCCACCCTGGCTTTATTTATTTATTTTTGCTAGCAATCATTTGTAGATCTTTTATTTGAAAAAGAAAATTGACCAAACATAGATAATTTGCTCCAAATATACCCAAGCACATTCATTCTCTTACAAATCCATTCAGACCACAAAAAAAGCTATTAAATACTTACTATGTATGAGGCACTGTGCTGGGTGCCGAATAGGCTATTTTGGGACCAATTATAATCATCTTCCCCACAACAGAGGGAAGCACTTCTAGATGCTGGCTACAAGTTGTCAGGCTGGTGAAAACTGGTCATTTTCAGCCCTTTGCAGGTTGTTGGCATTCTATCCAACTGGTTAAATTCGTGGTCTTAGGACCACGTGCCCAAGATGCTGGACTAGCACGACAGAGAGGCAACCCTCTGGAGTTAATGGTGCAAGTGAGATGTAAAATAGGAAGCAAGTTAATGCAGGCACCAGTTCCTCTCCTCTCTCATCTCTTCAGCACATTCCAAGCTGGCTTTTGCCTCTCTCATCCATAGAGACTACTCTTGAAAGGTCACCTATGACTTCCGTGTTACTAAATCCAGTGGTCAATTATCTGCAGAATTTGACAGGAAGTCATTTGTTCGGCCTCAATATCCATTATTCCTTGACATTCAAGCTACCACACATCTCGCTGTTTGTTTCTTCCAAGTCAATGTGGCTGGCTGGTCTTCCTGACCTCTACGAAGTACCCCAGGGTTTAGTCCTAGTTCCTCTTTGCATTCTACAACTCACTCTCTCAATGAGTTGTAGTCCTACGGCTTTCCATTTGAATTCTATGCTGATGATTCCCCAATTTATATCTTCAGTCCAGACTTGTCTCCCAAAGTCCAGACTCATATATCCAAGAGTTTACTGACATCTCCATCTGGATGTCAAAGAGCTGTTGTCTCAAGCATAAAACGTCTCAAACTGATCTTACTCACAAAACTTGCATCATCCATGGCCTCTTCCATCTCAGTTGACTGCAGTCTCATCACTTCAGTGGCTCAGGGAGAAAACTTTGGGGGTCATCCCTGACCTTCCTTTTCTCTTCTGCCTCATACTCAATCCCTCAGGAAATCCTGTTGGCTCTACTTCCAAAATGTATATGGATCGAATTCCTTCTGACCACCCCCACTGCCTCCTCAATGTCTAAACCCCAATCATCTCTCCGCTGGACAGCTGCCACAGCCTCTGGCAATAATCCTGGAAATCAAGGGAGTATGATGAGTATCTCATCTCTGGTTCATTTTGATGGTGCAGAACTCAGTTCAGGCTACCCCCAAAAGGTTTTAGAGAACATGTTAACCACAGTGGAGTTCTGATGGGCAGAGAAACTAAAACTGAACAGTTAGGCCTCTTAAAACACTAGAAGATTTACAGGAAGTATTTACAACTCACTTAAGCGACGCTTCGTCAATGCCGCAAGAAGTCATTCTTTGACATGCTGTTGGGGCTCATTTGTTAATTTTTTTAAGAGAAAGAGAAGACAAAAGTAAAAGGTTATCCAGATTGCATGAATCAGCCTGTCTGTATGTCTGGGGGTAAATCTGTTTGGTTTAAAAATATTATTGGCAAGGAAAGGATGACCACAAATATGTTCTTTCTCCTGGAGCAATTCCGGCTTCTTCACATAGACACGATGACCACCACTATGGGTGGGCACAAAAACATTTTGCTGAGAAAATCAGGGTCGTCTGGCTGTGTGAAGACACTGCCTGAGCCTGGGGAGTAGATCGTGGGTGGCTTGCACGCTCCCCAGACCATCTCTAGGGGTGGTGAGGATATCATGATCTAGATGACATGCAAGCGTCAACACACGCGTTCACCAAAATGTCTTTCACCTTTGCAAATGGGTACCCAGGTGATTGGAACGGACACCTGTCCTCTGAGGTAAGGCCTAGGACTTGGCCATTTAAAAAATAAACCCAGCAATTTTGATGCAGGTTGTCTATAAACTGCATATTGAAAAACTGATGTGGGTGAACAGCAAAGGATTGGGTTTTAGCAGTCCAGAGCTCAAGTTCAACCATGGTCACCAATTCACTAAGTCACCTTGGCAAAGCCTTTTATTTTACCATTCTGAGCATTTGTTTTTATATCTGTAAGAAGGAATAATGAGATCTCAGCACACATTACTTTCTTGTTAGGCAGGTCTGGTGAAATAACATGAAAATGCTTTGAAACCCCAAAGAACTATACAAATCTAAGCGACTATTATTATTTCTTTTAAACACATTGCCTTGTTTCCAGTCTGATTTCTGGTGAAATTTTTATTTATGGACCAGTTTTATATCCATGACCTTACTGAAGCTTTTGTAGAGTGAAAAATGCATCCTGATAATTATAGGAACCACTCCAGAGTTAGAGATGAGTTTTATTTTATATATTTCATAAGAAAGAAGTGAGGAAACTGACATTTTCCCCACTTTATCACAAGTACGTGATGAGCCTTGTTATCACATACAAAGTAATTAAAACCAAGAAAGAATAAATGTGACCCCCCAAAAATCCATCACATAGCAAGTTAGACGATTTTGGTGAAGTGTAAAACTGTACATCCACTTCTGTAGGAAAAGTCTCATCAATTACAAATCAACCCCACAGTGCAGAGATTAAAATGTGGTTGCTTCTCCTTAGGTCACGAGAGGGAGAAGCTGGTGCGGAGATTTCCCCTGCTTTAGCAGGTGGCAGTGTAGCTGGAGACAGGGTGGCCACTGATGCCACTCCCCATACATGTGGCCCACCGCTGTGTTCCCCTGCAGCCGTGGTGGATATTCTCAAGGACTTACATCTCACTGCTTCTCTGACTGAGGGCTCTCTCTGGTCTGGGGGACCTTGGTCAGACCTTAGGCAGAGCAGCCCCAAACCCAATCAATGAGAAATGGGAGTTAGAGAAGGAATACCCTTAGGTTCTTCATAACTAGATGAGATCATTCTAAGGCCTACCAACCCTCAAAGGATCCCCAGAAGGATGGAGCCCCAGTTCCCCACAGTGGCAAACTGCTTATTACTATACCCTGTACTGACTCCCCTAACCTTTTCTGACTCGCCCTAAAATCTCATGTGTGCTTCCTGGGATCAGCTCCCAAATAAACTACCTGCACCCAAGTCCTTTGTCTCAGGGTTTGCTTTTGAGGTAATCCAAACTAATGCAACGGGCTTTGGAATCAGATAAATTCTAATCCTTGTTTAATCACTCGGTAGTTGTCTGGCCTTAAGCAAGTTACTTAATCATGCTAAACTTCAGTTTCCTTCTCTGCAAAATACAGGTGATAGTAACCACGCCAACTTCATACAAGGGTTGTAAAGATTAAATAAGATCTAAAACAAATAGTATAGAACCTGGTATTTGATAAGCACTCTATAAATAATAGCCTGTTAGCAAGGCACTCCAAACAACCATGAGGCACCATTCACTCCTGTCAGACTAGAAGAAAATTACAAATCCGGACAATACTAAGTGTTGGTAAGGTTATGGGAAAATGGGAATGTTCATATTCTGTTGCTGGGAGGAGAAGCTGTTATAATTATTTGGACAAGCAATTTGAAAATACATAGTTAGGTTGAAAATATGCTATGACCCAGTTAATTCCTATTCTGAGAATATGGCTTAGAGATTTCCCATACTGTGCTCCAGAAAACACCTGTAAGAATATTCATGGAAGTACGGTTCATTACTCTAAAAAAATATAGAAATAATCCAAATTCTTTCAGTAGGGGAAAGGATAAATGAATGGTGGTATAATTATACAATGGAGTACTATGCAGCAGATAAAATGAACAGATTATTTCTATATTTATCAAAACATGTTAACACTATAATGCAGAGTGAAATAAAGCAGGTTATGGAACATCACAACAATAGGAAGTGTTTTATGTATGTGAACTTTTCAAAGTATACAATTTAATTGTACATATTATTTATAGATCCCTAACTTATAAGTAAAAATCAAAAGCACAGGTTGAGAGAACGCACTTATTTCATTAAAATGCTGATCACCGGGGACAGGTGATAGGGGATTGGTGGCTTAAACAACAGAAATTTATTTTCTCACAATTCTGGAGGCTAGAAGTCTGAGGTCAAGTTCTCAGCAGGGTTTATTTCTTCTGAGGCCTTTCTCCTTGACTTGTAGATGGCCATCTTCTCCCTATGTCTTTGTAGATGGCCATCTTCTCCCTATGTCTTCCCATGGTCTTCAGTCTATACCTGTCTATGTCTTAATTTTCTCTCCCTGTATTACTTCATCTTAATTACCTCTTTAAAGACCCTGTCTTTAAATACAGTCATATTCTGAGGTACTAGGGGTTAGAACTTCAACATATGAATATGGGTGACAGCACAACTCAGCCCATTGCATTTACCAAAAAGAGAGAATAAAATCTACCATGTAAGTAGTTGATAAAGACCAATGGGGGAAAAAGGTACAATGAATACAAAATCTTGTAATTACCAAAGTAACGGAGGCTACTCAGAACAAAATACTATGTAGTTCAGGACAGCTCAGTGTTCAATTAGGCAGGAACTACTGCTCTGACCCTCTGTAGTAAACAAAGATTGAAGAGCACCACCACATTCTGTGATGGAACCACAGAAAAATAATGGTCAGTCCTTTCTGCTAAGGTGCTTCTGGCCAAGTAGTCACCTGTACATCCAGATTACAATTATGCATCTAATTGTGGGTTGGTTGGTTGGTTTATATTTGGGTACAGTCTCCTTCACAAAGAATTTGAGTCAGTTCTGAAAACACATGGTGGCAATTTGAAGCCGTGTCCTGCCACCCAAGTTGTATGAGGCCATCACATTTTTCATTCCTGCCTTCCTTGTCCCTGACCATGTTGATGTTGTTCTGATTTTCTGCCAGCTAAAGCCAAGCACCCCACAAAGCAGATCAATTCCCTGGTGAAGGTTGTTGAAATTCAAATATATGTATTTATCAGTTGATTTTTACATTTCTCCCTCCAAAATGGCTCACAGTTCTCCAGCCCCCAAAGGTGCAAGGGGCTATTGTAAATCTGGCCTGTTTGTGCTAAAAAAAACCACATCAGAATGGGCACCAGGAAGCTCTCAACTCTGGCTTCCCTGTGTGTCTATTCTTAGCCTGACTATGACCCTCCTCAAAGGAGGCACCCAGCAGCATCAGGGAAATGCCTGTACCTCCCACTCTGGCTGCACTAAAGCTCCCTCTTCTTGATGCCAGAGACCTGTCACCTTGTATTTCTTCTCACCAAAACAGAGTCCCCTCAAGGATCAGAATGCAGCCCATCAGGGCACTTAGAAACCCCAGCCTTGAGAAGCTAGACATTCATGTCAGTATACTCTCCCCAGATCTATGCACAGTTCTGAACATGGTCATGCGACTTGTCTTCTCGATCCACCTGCAGGGAGCTTTCTTCTCCCAGTTGCATCCCTGTCTGAACTCCACAGCGATGTCGTTACTTTCCTTGGGGATTTCCACTTGATTTCCAAATAAAGGAAAGAGAACGGCAGGGCCAGGGGGACTTGCACCATTTTAGCCGCACCGGCTCCCACCACCCTCTCTGCTCTATGACCCAGCCAGTGCTTATGATGCATTGTCCCATCACCTTCACCATTTATAGCACAAAAGCTATTTAGCCAGTGCCTGCAACCCTTCAGCCTGCAGTGCCTTGACAGCAGAGGTTATAGGGAAAAAAAAAAAAAGAGAGAGAGGGAGATGAGGAGAGAGGGAGGGGGAGAGGGAGGGAGGGAGAGAGAGAGAGAGAGAGAGAGAGAGAGAGAGAGAGAGAGAGAGAGAACAATGTGCAATCGGCACTGCATTAGAGATGGAAAAAGTACTTAAAGCCTGCAACATTCATCAAGACTGAATACATAAATGCCACATTTTGAATAAGCGAAGCAAAAGACAATGACAAAGGAAAGGCGCATTGCTTCAGGAATCTCTATCATTTTCATTTGCTGCTGTCAGGAACCTGTTTTTTGCCTCTCACTCTATCAACCATTATAGCATTAATGAAGTAACCTCACATAGTTATTGACTGGCTTGTCAGAGGCCCTGCCTGATCCCTTAATAGAAACCATTGGTCTTCAGCTAAAAATGGGGTGAGCTGGGAGGTGCTGTGGGCATGTGCTGAATTTCAAGTGCACTCCTGAGGTTATCAAAAGCCATGAAATGCAAATTATTATATTTTTTAAACACACAGATTTCATGCAACTGAGCATATAAAATTGACTAATATTGTACTTTATGCACGCCTTATAATGTTTTCAAATATGCTCTGCATATGTTCTTCTCCCAGAAAGTTGTGGGTGGTATTTGAATAAGCAGAGGTAGGCCTAGTTTTCTTTTGTTCTTGAGTTCTCTCCTGCTTGCTGTAAGCTGGTACTTCTACCTAACATAGAGACATGCTGATACACTGTCTACTCAAACACCACCATCAGCCTTTTGTCTGAATTTCAGTCTCAGATCAAAATCATTTTTCTTTTGTGATTTTCTTTCCCCATCTAAAGTATCCAAATCTTTAAACCAGTATATCATTTACTAGCAACTGCAGATTGGCAGGAAGTCTAAGGAATAAATTCTTGTCCCAGAAGGCAGTACATTGGAAAAATAATCCTAGATGTAGAGTGTTTCATTCCAGTACCACAATACCACCGAGGAGATATGTTAAAACATAAGCACAGTAAGACAGAAAATGGTAAAATAAAACAAAATAAAAAGTCAAGGACAAAAAACTTGGAAAGTTGGTTATATTTCTGAATCAGGAGGAGCAAAGACAATGACTACAGGGTCAAGTTTGAAGATGTCTTCAAAGAGACACTGATAAGAATGCATAGCTAGCTTTGTTTTTTGGGCACATAGCATGCTGGCTTCATATTGGTATTTAATTGGATCATTCTCCCAGTATAATGCTTTGACCTTTTCTCAGCTTCTCTGGGGAAGAAATGTGGTGTCTATGTCTGTTGCATTATGGTTCCCCCAAACTGGCTCTCTCTGACAGTAGATTATGTGCATTTCTTACCTTTGGGATCATCCCAAAACTAAGAACAAGAAGCTCAGAAAGTTCTTCTCTGCTTATTTTACACTCAAATACCTTGCTGCTTCTCTTTGCCATCAGCACTACCTCAGCTCAACTGCTTCCTCACGTGGATAATCTGTAGACTCACTGAAATACACTACATTTTCTCATTTAGAAGTGAAATTAAAGACCTGAGACTTAGCCATCATATAAATATTGATGGTTCAACTTCCAAAGGTTCAAAGTAGTTGAGAAATATTGACCGGCTCCCATCTTTAGTCCATTACATTCAAGCAACTATTTCATTAACCTGGATAAAGAATGAAAATGCATTTCCTTCTGAGCCATTTGTTCTCTTTTAGATTGGACCCAAATTATTCAAGAAAAACATATTTCTTGCAGTTTCTTTCATACGTCCACAAAGCCAACAAATCCCCACATTGTCAGGGTGCAAACTACTCTTGATCTCGGGCATTAATGGTGACCATTCATTGACTGCATTAGAAAGATATTTATCATGAGGTAGAGAGTGCTGATCCAGATGTGAACAAAGATTACAAACTTTTTAAGGGTATAAGCTCAAATCAAAAATAGAAGCGTATCACTCACTCATAGCTACTTTCAAATTTCTATTACATTTCTTGCATGTTAACAAACATATAAAAATAAACTCTTATAACTTTAAAACTGGAAGCCACCTTCATGTCATTTTAATGCAGTGTTCTCATGCTGCTCATGAAGAAAATAGTGTCCCAAATAAGATAAGTGACTTGTTCAAGGTCACATAATAAGTCACTGACATTTATGCATTCATTTATTCAACATACATTAATTTGAGCACGTCCTACATATGAGGCACTGGAGTAAAACCTGGAGACATAAAAATTATACATACTTGGTCCTTAATCTCAGGGAGCTTATGGAATTGTGGGGAACCACAGACTGTTTAATGATTTGTGATAAGTGATCTAATAGAAGTAGAGAGATATTAGCAACCTGAGAGGGGAACAATCATAGGATGCTGCCAGACAAAGGAATATTTAAGCCGAGACTTGAAAGATAAAATGGATTTAAGCATATGAAGATAACAGAGATGGAAAGAACAGCTTACTCTTAGGTATTAGGCCAAGGACATGACATGTGTGAGAACTTGCAGGTGAGAGGTTAAGATGGTGCACCAAAGAAACAAAATAGGATCATGCAGACTGGAGGGTGGGCTATGAAGTGAGAGGAGACTGGAAAGTTGGAGGAGGCCATGTCATGAAAGGCCTGTGGATGGAGGTAACAACTTTGAACTTCCTCCTTAAGGCATTCTGAAGTCATTTACAGTATTAAACAGGGGAGTGAGCAAATCAAATTTAAAATTTATAAGATCAATCTGGCTAGCACTTGAAGGAGAAAGGTGCAAGGCTAGAGAAAGGGAGACCATTTAAAACTAAAACGAGGTGAGAGATGAAGATGTGGACAATAGCAGTGGGGATATTGAGGAGATATACAGCAGTAAATCTGACAGACCCTGGTGATGGAGTGGGAGAAGGGAAGGAAGGAAGAAAGAGGAGGGAAGCATGCTTTCCACATTTCTGGTTGGGGCAAATGAACACTTGATAGTTTCATTCGCTGTCATAGCAATAGGTGGAGATCACTTTTCCATAAAAGAAGATGATGAGTTCTACTTAGGTTAAATAATTAATGGTCATTCAGGTCATCAAGTGAATAAATATGGCAAAAATCTAAAGCAAGAATGGAATGTCCATTGCAGTACGCGGGCCTCTCACTGCTGTGGCCTCTCCCGTTGCGGAGCACAGGCTCCGGACGCGCAGGCTCAGCGGCCATGGCTCACGGGCCCAGCCGCTCCGCGGCATGTGGGATCTTCCCGGACCGGGGCACGAACCCGTGTCCCCCGCATCGGCAGGCGGACTCTCAAACCACTGCGCCACCAGGGAAGCCCAGTTTCTGCTTTTTAAAATGTGTTTAATGAGAGGACTTGTCATTTGTAGAAAGGAACAGAAAAGTCAAGGGCACATTTAGATTTTCCATACTAATTAGATGCTTATTTCCAAGGAAGCATTTGGGTTTTCAATCAAATCTCCAAAGTTTGTTGGTCTCCTGGATTAAACAAGTCCCCTTCTCCCCAACCGGGCTCTGCTTCTGTTTCATTATGTAGATCTGACCTTTACCTCACAAAGGTGTTCGCACTGAGAAGACACAATGAAAACTTTCTCCCCTACTAAACTGCTGAATTCAAGATGGCTCCCATGGAGAGCCACTGCTATCACAAGGCTCCTCTGAGCCTTGCACATACTTCTCTGGCTGCCCTGGGGTACTGATGCTCATGAAGGCCTTCTCTGGTGAGCCTCAGAGATTTTTCTAGCCAAAACCGCCTAGGCCAAACCAGAATATCTCCAAGCAAAATAGAAAAGTAAATCAAATCCCCAATGGCATCCTGAGACCTGAGAGTGTCATAATGTCTCAAGCTTCCGCTTCATACAACGTTCGGCATATTTTAAGCATGTAAATGGGCCATCTTTTCTTCTTGGTCTTTCTTTTATTTTATTTTTAAGGATTCAGGAGCGGCAAAATAATTAGCATTCACTGAACTCAGTAGGGCATCAATTTATACTCTTACAAGGGGGTCAAAGTGCAGGATGCTGCCCTGCCAGAAACTTTTTTTACACAGAGGGGATACAGTCTGGAATATCCGAATGTATCAAGCATTGAATGCCCATGCTGGGTTGTTTGAAACTCCAATAGACACACCACTATGGGGAAATTACTTAATCTGCTTCAAGATTTATCGCTATTGTTGTGCTCCATGCATCAGGTTAAAATAGAATACCTCAGAGAGGCCTCAGCAGGTCAGGAGTCTAATTCGCACTGCAAGTATTTAACAGCATATTACAAAGTTTCGGACAGAGCCTTTAATCCTCAAAATCATTAAAGCCTACCTTTGCAATGATATGCATATAAAAACATTCTGCCAAATGAATCTGCTTTACGCTGCCCTCAAAATACTGCTGCAACACAGAAAAGAGTAGGAGTCTGAAACATTCTCTGGTTCACAGGGGTAAAGTTTATCAAAAGGTGGAAGAGAGTTTGTGTAAAGCCAAAAAAAAAAGGAACTGTTGTGTTGGATTAAGATTAAATGTACGCTGTCAAAAAAAAAAATAGATTTTTCACCTGTCAGGCAGTCATTTTTACAAATGTATGATATGGGTACTGATTAGTGAAAATGCTCTTTCTTATGTGAATTGTAATATAACCCTTTGCTTCTTTGCCATTCATCTTAGAGTTCCCCCTTTTGTGGGACTCACTTATACACTGTTTCAGTTTCTAGGAAAAAGGTTAAGAGACACATTCACTGCAAAGTAGGACTGATCTTTCAAAATCATCAAGTGGGCTTACAGTGAGAGAGGAAAGCAATGTCCAGCAAAAACAAAGAAACTTCTGCACCGTGTGGAGGCTGTCAGTACATAAGGCACCAAATTCCATTTTCATATAAGAAACACATGAGAACTGGCTCTCCTGACACTCGTGCTGACATTTCTCTGAAATTCTTATGACTTGGTCATCAACCCACATATTTTCAAAACAAATTGTCTCGTGTTTGTTTGCTTTAAAAACAAGATGCTATTGTCCTAGATGAAAATGCGACTTTATAGTAAAAATGTCAGAATGAAAACACAAGGAAGGAAAAAAAACTGAGAGGAAAACAGAAAATAGAGCCTAAGTAGCCTTTTCTACAGGCATGAATATTGGTGATTAAAAGTGATTTCAAAAACTATGGCAAATATATTCTTATCTCTCATAAGAATACTGGATGAATAACGATAGGACGTTTAAAAGCAATTTGTTTTTATGACACTTTTTTGTGAACTTGCAGAAATTAGTGACGACAACAACAAAATCAAGGGCTATTGACATCTCAGAGCTGAAAAGCATAAGCTGGCATCATTTTGCAACCTTGTTTTCCTTGGTTACATGCAGAGTAAAAATAAAATATATCTGGCAGTTGAGAAATGGCAGGGTGACTTCTGGAAATTGTATTATAGATTATTCACCAAATGAATTGTTTCTCTTTACTAAGACGTAAAACTGTAGACCTCAGGAAAAGCAATGCAGATGTAACCGAAAACCATAAGGCAACCCCCCCTCCATCCCACCACTTTTTCAAGTAGGCTGTGCTAAGCTGCAATTTTCCTATGTCTGTTTGGACAGAATCAATGACTCATGTCAAAAAGCTGCCTTTCGACTCTTTTCAGAAAGTCAGACTTGGAAAGTGATCAAATTAAGATAAGGCCACACAATCTATTTTATATTTCTTAAGAAAATACATATGAAAAACATTTAAGTGCAAAATCAGGTCATAGAATCTCACTCACTTGCTTAATGATAAATAGAAAATATAAGCAGCAAGTATGTGACAACTTTTATTGGATATTTTTCAGCCCCAAACAATGAGTCCTAGAGTTCAGCTCCTAAAGAGAAACTGTCTGAGACAGACTCTGAAGGAATGGAAAGAAGGATGACTGAGGGCAGGAAAACTCATTCTAGAACCAGATCTCCTTCAAGGCACCAGTGAGCCTAGTACTCGTTATCACAGCCAAGTTTCCTCAGTTCTTACTGAAAGATTAGCCATGTCTGTGGCCTCATCCAGCCGGCACGGTCTAATTTGTATAAGTCATAGCAATTGTAACAGACTTAATTAAACTTGCCTGTCAAATTTTCTTTCAGTTGTCTTCATAACTAATTTCTGCACAGTCAGTGATGAAATTATATTCAGTGTCGGTCAGAGATTATCAGTGGCCAAGAACACAGCTGTTGACTATTGACAATCTTGATCTAGATGTCATTGTCCCTCATTTCTGTATAGATGTATGTTGGTATTAGAACGTCTGTGCATTATTAGGAGTGGAAGTACAATCACCTGTACTCCATCTTTCTGCAGCAATACATGCCCTGATGCTGGTTGCTTTGCCATTAACACTTGGGAAGTTAAGAAGGTTAGCAGTTAGGGAAAGAGGCCACAAAAAATAGGCAGTGCTAAAACATAAAAGAAGCCCAGAAACTTAAGGAAATAAGAGGAGAAAACAAAATATGATGCCAGAACTCTGAAGAATTAGGGAGTAGTCTATATAGATAAAAGGAATGGATTTAAAACAAAAAGTGTTGCTAATGAAACATATGTGTGCGGCTAACAGTAGGAAGGCAGTAATTTTCAAAGATAATAACACCTGGCTAAGGGGGACAAATTAAAGGTGATGATTACCATATATGATAACATGTATTCATCCAATGTCTGTCCTCTCAGGTACCCATTTCCTACAGATGGTTCCATCCCTGCTGCCTACGGAATGAAGAAAGAAGTGGCTCCATTCAAATAGAGGATTATTTAGCAGTTGTTTGAATCCAGGGGCCTATAAAGTCACTTTAAGTCATATTTTTGCTTTTTTTTTTCAATTAAAAAGGCTTAAACTCTCCCCTCATCACTTGTGGGCTGAATTGGTTTGATTCAGAGAGGCCTTTGTATATAAGAGCAACCACTCTCTATTGAATTAGGGGATCTCTCATGCAACACATCTCACCAATTACAAGGTAGGGATGCAATTCTATGATTTATCATACATTATACTGTTAAGTAATATAACATTATAGATACAATTTGTACCTATCTCTCTGCAGATTAGAGAGGTGGCACGTGAAGAGAGGATCATTAAACACAGAGCAAGGGCAAGGGCCAAGCTCTTCTCTTTAACAAGCTGCTCCAAGTACCACCTCTCTAATCCATGGAGAGGAAATAATAAATTGTTCCAGTAGCTTATTCCAAATGGTGCTCTTTGGGGCTGTGGGTTTTATTAAAACAAAGAGATGCAGGAAAAAAAACATCATTTCTATGTGCGAAAACAACAACTTTGGATTTATTGGGATGATTTCTCTCATTCCAAAGGTGATGGGATTCTTCACACTTGCATGAATATGGGTGTGTGTGTAGATGCACATCATACTCGTGGATGCAAATCCATATCCCACACGAGCAGAGTGAATATTGACATTCTAACTTAAATAAAGACAAATTATAGAAATTTGATGCTCAGATGATATCATTTAGGCTTCGCATTAGACCGCTGCTAATCCACTAAAAATATAATGCAAGCCGTGTACGTAATTGTACATAGTAACTATGCTTTTAAAAGTATAAACAGGTGAAATTAATTTAATATTTTATTTAACCAGATACATCCAAAATACTATCATTTCAACATGTAAGCAAAATAAAACTATCAGTGAGATATTTTGCATGATTTTCTTTATGCTATGTCCTTGAAAGTTGCTATGTATTTTACAATTAAAGCACATCTCATTTCAAACTACGCATTTCAAGAGATCAGTAGGCACATGTGGCTTGTGGCTACCATATCAGATAGCACAGCATTAGAACTATGTATATCTTCTGTGACTCCACGGTCTCCATTATGGCTTTTCTGCTTTGTTTGGAGAAGGGTGTATTTTTCAGCCACTTTACCCAAATAAGCAGAAGTTCTCTTAAGTACAAAATGGATGGAATGGTATTTCACTACTCTGAGTATAACTCTTTTCAATTCCACTGAGATCTAGGCTCCTGCTGCTGAAAAGGTGAGTTCTTTAACCTCTATCTGCTTTGCCTATATTTTCCTTTCTAAGGTCAATAAATGTGGACATAAATATCAACCTTAACAGACAGCCCAGACTACTCTTATTGGAATATCCTATTTGTAATATTCTTTTCTCTATAAGGCTCCTGTACCACCACTTCCAGTCTTATTAAACTCAATCAGACTTTCTTTTGCCCTGACTACACCCCCTTTATAACAGGAAAATTGTATAATCCACTTGAATGGCAGTACAATGAGGTAGGCAAAGATATAAGGACACTGTTAGGCTGCCTCATAAACCCTAGCTTGTCATGGGACAAGTCATTGATTTCTATTGGCAATCTCATTGTAATTTCAGACTGTAATTTGAATTCATTCTATGCTCCTCTCTGAGGTAAACAATAGGCCAAAGAGTAGAAATGGGCTAAAGTGAAAACAGTAATTACTCTCAGAAATAATTGGGTAACCTGACTTGTTTGATATCTGAGAAAGCATAGGTTAGCTGGGCCCCGCATAACACCTGAACTAAGTGCCCCCCAAATTAGTAACTGTCTCTGGACCTTGGAAAAAGCAAATCAACTGTGACCAGAGTTAGAGAACTAGTCAAGGGAAAGGTGAAAGGCAAGTCATTTGGGGGAAGAGAGGAGAAACAGAAGTCCATTACTTCTATATTAACCTCACTCATTGTACTCATTAAGATATATAAAGGTCATACATATATGATTGTATGTTTGTTGGAAAGACCATGAGTTTGGTTGGGTCAGACAGATTTGTTCTAAACTGTGGCCCTGCCAGCTATTTGTCATGTGGTACTGGCAAGTTTCTGTGAACCTTAGTTTTCTCATCTGCAGTAATGGCTCATCATGACGTTTGCCCAGCTGCAGTGGCCTGAAATATGTAGTGCTCCCAAGATCATCGTACACTCAGTCATCTATGAGCTTGGGAAGAACATGGCTCAAAGTTTGCTTAGGAATCAGGCATGTGGTAACAATGAGAGAAAGGTAGTTTGTCTTTTTTCTTTTTAAATGTTCTATACTGCTCCATATTACTTAGTTTCTAGCATTACTGCCTTGCCGGCAAGACCCCATTCCAGGAAGCTAGCCTACATATTTTAGACAGTCAGTCAAAAGTTCTTTGTGAGGCTATGTCTAGTATTTGGACTAAGTTCCTCCAGTGTGGAGTCAGTGCAGATGGTGGGATGGTGGCAGTATTCATGTAAATTCTATCAGGAAGGGGCCACAATAATTTCTTCGTCTGTACTCCCAAAGTCTTTTGTGTTCACTAGACTATGACTGGAAGCCAGGATCACTGTCACTTCCATTGTCTGTCCCAGTGGTGATGTGTATGACTGCCCTTCAGAGCTCTCATACACCGGTATATATAATTAGATGAGAGAGAGAGAGGCGG
>RJWK010018329.1:8545-33531 GCA_004363435.1 Platanista minor | reverse complement strand
CCTCCTTTTATTCTTAAGCTCGATATCATTTCTTTCAGAAAGTATTCCTTTCCTGACCCTACCTTCCACTCCCCCCCCCCCCAATCTGTTTAGCTCCCTTCTATTTAGCTGCACTTTGGAAGTACCAACATCACCTCAATCCACCAATTTGTTTATGGTCTTCATTTGCCCCTCTCCCTGACTAGTCTATGAGTTTCTTGACGACAAACATTGTGTCTTTTTCATCTGTACCTCAGGGCCCAACCCTCAGGACTCACAATATTGTCCAGTAAAGGTTTGTCCAATGATGGTTTGTGAATGGATACAAAGGTTTGTCAAAATGTTTGTGAATGGATACTTGAGTGAAGTGGGTAACCTTAGATCAGGGGTCCCCAACCCCTGGGCTGCAGACCAGTACCGGTCCACGGCCTGTTAGGAACTGGGCCACACAGCAGGAGGTGAATGGCAGACGAGCGAGCGAAGGTTCACCTGCCGCTCCCCATCGCTCGCATTGACGCCTGAACTATCCACGCCCCACCCCGGTCTGTGGAAAAATTGTCTTTGACGAAACCAGTCCCTGGTGCCAAAAAGGTTGGGGACCATTGCCTTAGATGATAACTTTGAAGGTAAACATTCACTTGATTGAGTCCTAGTCAAGTTAAAAAAATTACTGGATTATTTAATAAATGATGTTAGGTGGAATATTTTGTCAGTAAAGTAAAAATCAGATTCCCTACCTCATATCATAAGCATAAGTACAAAATTCCAATTGGATTTAATGTTCGTATTTTTTAAAAAGATGAACTCTAAACAACTATGACTACTTGTATAATTTTAGGGTGAGGAGGGCCTATTTAAACATAGCACCAAAACCAAAAACCACAAAGGAAAAGATTGATGGTGGCTCTGAGCTAATGTATCACTTTCCAAATGTATCACTTTCTGCTTAGGTTCTGGAAGACATACTTTTTTTCTTTGTGGACTTAAAAAAACTCACAGTGTAAAAGTTGCTAGTAGAGTTTATTCAGTGTCTTCCTGAAGACTATAGCCTGGGAGACAGCCTTTCACATAGCTCTGAGAAACTGCTCCAAAGAGGTAAAGGGGGAGGTCAATATACATGTGACTTTGGCAAAGGGGGTATGCGCAACCAATCATACATCTTGGGAGAAGTTTGCTGCTAATCATGAGGAACACACATCTTAAAGGTTTTAGTGCTTTTCTAAGTATAGGCAGATGCAACAATCCAGGTTCATAAAAAATTTCTCCTGAAAATATCTAATTATCTAAAGGCCTGTTCTGCTAGTTTTTTAGCACAGAGTGCCTCATTCCTGATCTCTGCCCTGAACTCCTTTCAGAGTCTGTTAAAAGTCAGCAACTGCAATGGCTAATGATTCAATCCTTGTAGGACCACATGGCTAGCAACATTCTTTAGTTGGCACCTCTCAATTATTTTCAGAGTCTAAATATCTGCCTATTCAAGGAGCCACATAGGAAAAACAAGTGATTGTAACAATACACTAAAAGTTGTCCAAAATTTTGGAAACACAGGGAAAATAGTGTCCATTATTCTTTTTTCAGATTAATAATTGGACCCATTGCTTCAAGGTATTTCACATAAAAGTTGAAGGAAAATATATTGAGCATATTATTTGAAAATATAACTAGTATATTGTTTGAAAATAAGTTAGTCCTATGTTTCTGACCTTTTGGATACTCCATGCAGTGTTGCCTTTAACAGTGCATAGAGTATCCAAAATTGAGCAACCTAAATGTTCAATAAGGAATTGTTAGTACATAAATTATCCATAATAAAAATTATGGTGTTGAAATATACGTATTGACCTGAAAAGGAATTCAGGACATATTTTTTAAATATTTATTTGTTTATTTATTTTTTGGCTGCATTGGGTCTTTGTTGCGGCATGCAGGGTCTTTTGTTGCGGTGCAGGGCTTCTCTCTAGTTGTGGAGCACAGGTTCAGTAGTTGCAGCACGCGGGCTTAGTTTGTGGGATCTTAATTCCCTGACCAGGGATCAAACTGGTGTCCCCTGCATTGCAAGCCGGATTCTTTTTTTTTTTTTTAATTTATTTATTTATTTATTTATTTTTGGCTGTGTTGGGTCTTCATTGCTGCACGCGGGCTTTCTCTAGTTGCGGCGAGCGGGGGCTACTCTTCATTGCGGGGCACGGGCTTCTCATTGCGGTGGCTTCTCTTTGTTGTGGAGCACGGGCTCTAGGCACGCGAGTTTCAGTAGTTGTGGTACACGGGCTCAGCAGCTGTGGCTCGCGGGCTCCAGAGCACAGGCTCAGTAGTTGTGGCACACGGGCTTAGTTGCTCCGTGGCATGTGGTATCTTCCCAGACCATGGCTTTAACCTGTGTCCCCTGCATTGACAGGCGGATTCTTAACCAGTGGACCACCAGGGAAGTCCCCAGGATATATTTTTAAATGAAAAGAAAATATGAGATTATAAACTGTTAGGTAAATTATTTTTATAAAATATATGCTATTTTTATAGTTATATGTATACAACAATCTGAAAGGATATACATAAATGTGATAATAGTGACTACCCTTCTTGCCTTATCTGAGTTTCTAATGCTTCAGCAATAAGAATAGATAATTCATGGGATGGGGATAAAAAGTCAAATAGTAGAATGGCTTACTCAAAACCAAAGCAAATACTGACCAAACTTATTTAAACAATAAAGTTAGTGAAATGAAAACAAACTAAAGATTGCAAAACCACGTAACTGTATACGATTTCAAATGATTTTCTGCCACCCTGTGGAGAATACTACTCATTGCAGGACATGGAACTATGAAAAATCTAACTGAAGATGAAATTGTTGTCTAGGGGCATGGCCCAAGAAGTTGTTTAAAGCTCTGTTTATTAGGGCTTCCCTGGTGGCGCAGTGGTTAAGAATCCACTTACCAGTGCAGGGGACACGGGTTCAAGCCCTGGTCCAGGAAGATCCTACGTCCCACGGAGCACCTAAGCCCATGCACCCCAACTACTGAGGCTGAGCTCCAGAGCCCACAAGCCACAACTACTGAGCCCGTATGCTACAACCACTGAAGCCCACACGCCTAGAGCCCTGCTCCGAAACAAGAGAAGCCACCGCAATGAGAAGCCCGCACACCTCACCGAAGAGTAGCCCCCGCTCACCGCAACTAGAGAAAGCCCGTGCACAATGAAGACCCAATGCATCCAAAAATAAATAAATAAATTTATTTTTTAAAACCCTCTGTTTATTAGTTGATCAGTTTTGTTTGTTCACTCTGCCAGCTACTTAACAAAATTGATAGGAGGAAAATAATAATACCTAACACGTATATAATTCCAATATGCCATGCACTGTTCCAATATACATAGGACTTTATCTCACAAAGATCCTATGAAGTAGGTATTACTTTTTCGCCATTTTATAGATGAGACACAGAGAGTTTAACCCCCTGCCAGCAGTAAATGTTGCTAAAGCAGTGTAAACCCGGGAGCTGCATTTTGGGTCAATGACTTAAAATTTTGAGCTTTTCAGTTCCCTCAAACCCCACCATTCCATAATGCCTTACCCAAAGAGTTGACTGCTGGGTCTTTGCAGGGATTTAGTGTTTGGGATTTAAGACGGATCATTACGTTCTCCAAATTAATCTTAGTTCTTTGAAGCTGTAGAGCAGTGTTGCTACTCAAAATATGGCCCGTTGACCTGAGCCCTTCAGAGAACTGTTACTGGTCCACGGCGAGACAGGTAGTACAGAAATTGAGAATAAGTGTTTAGGAAACTTTACGGCGATTTTGCAGGTAATTTTATGGCTGTTGACTCTAATGACGAAATGTTTCTAATATTTTTATCTTACCAAAGCATGGTCCACAACTAATTGGAAATTTTTTAAAATAATAAGTTGGGGCTTCCCTGGTGGCTCAGTGGTTGAGAGTCCACCTGCCGATGCAGGGGACGCGGGTTCGTGCCCCGGTCCGGGAGGATCCCACATGCCGTGGAGCGGCTGGGCCCGTGAGGCATGGCCACTGAGCCTGCGCATCCGGAGTCTGTGCTCTGCAACAGGAGAGGCCACGACAGTGAGAGGCCCGCGTACCGCAAAAAAAAAAACAGTAATAATAAGTTGATCGTTCTCTACATATACTTTTGTAAGCAGATAAGGTGGTGGGTCCCTGGAGAAAAAGAACTAGATCCAGCTTTTTGGACGTAAGAGAAGCCATTTTAGGCCTAAGCCATTTTCTGATCGAAGCCTAGCCACAATGCTTGCCATTGAACAGGTATCAGTAATAAGGATCTTAAAGGAACAAAAGAACAAATGACTTATCTGGCAAGAGAAGAAACCATAGCAAAGATAATAAATCAGTTGTGAAGACTCCCAGCTCCGTTTCAGTGGTGAAGATTAGACTGAAACACTCAACCACCAGATCAACTGGAACCTAAGAGACGATGATGTTGACCTTTTCTCAGCCTCAAGTGACTTCAATCAAGTAAAACTTGGACTCCGTCAACCTTTACCCCAATTCTATGCCCCAGTCTCCTCTGCTCAAGCCCCTTCATGAATGTGCATGAACCCTTAGCTTAAAACTTCCCCAAGTTCTCTGCTTGGCAGACACTGCTTTGGGAAAGATTCCCCAGCTTCCTCCTTACTTGGTGCCAGTAATAAATCTTTCCTTCTCCTGATCTTTACCTTGGTTGTCTTTTGGCTCAACTCCCTCTAAGAGGTGAACCCAATTTTCTGGTAACAATTTGAGAAGCACTGTTATAAAGCTGTTCGCCCGGGTCAATTTTACCAAACTCTAAGGATTCTTCTGAGGTTAACTTCCCCAGTGAGACATCAACTATTTTTCCTCCTCTTTTGGCATCCATTTTATTATATAGCGCTATCATAATGATCAGTAAAGCGAACATAAAGAATATAAAAATGGCTACTGGAGACTCGAGGGCGGCGATCCTGCGCCGGGCGAGGAAGCGCCTGTAGCCTCTCAAGGGCCGCAGGGGTGTGTAACAGGTTGCCGGCCGGACAGAAACGCTTGACAGCCCGGCGGGCCAAGTCGCGGGCGCCTGCGCAGGCATCAGCTCCTCCCTCCGTCCCTCCCACCCCACGGCTGAGGGTGTGGTCGGGAGGAGGGACCCTGAGGCTTCCCGAAGACGCCACGGCTCCGCCTTGGCTTCCGCCCCCTGCGGCGTCTGGAGAAGGTCGGGATGTTGTCACTTCCTCCGGAGCCGCTCTCTGCATCCGGGTTGGCTGCTGCCACTGTCGCTGTGGCTGAGGGACTGGGCCCGGGTCTCACCGTCGGAGGGGAGCGGGCTCCGCTCGGCGCTACCTTCTGCGACCTGGACGTCAGCCCTTTGTCGCCGGCCTGGAGGGGCGAAGAAGACGAGGAGGCCAAGGGTTCCTCCGGGGTCAGTGCGACTCGGGAAGGCTGGGCACGGCGGGTCTGAGCTGGGAACAGTCCTGGGGTGGACGGGGGTGACGTCCGAGGGGCTCGTATCCCGGACCGCCCGACAGAGGAAGCCCAGAGCGGTATCCGCTGTAGGAGCCGCCGCGGAAACTGCCCGGAGGCGCTTCCCGGATCCCCGCCCCGCTTAGGCCCCCGCCCTTGGCCAGGCTTCTGTTTGCTTTTTGCCACTCTTGCGTCCCCACTTTTCCCACCCCTTTTCCGTTTGTAGGGGTGGTGCCCTCTTCTCTGCCCCCCTGCACATTCCCCGCTCTGGGGGTTAGTGACTGGGCCACGTTGGTCCCTTATTTGTCACCAGCGTTGGTCCTGGTGCAGAACAAAGAAACTTGGACGTCTAATGTGCTCCACACCCTCGGGGAATATAGACACGGAAGCGGCGTTTGTAATCAGGGCTTTAATGGACCTTGATTTGTGAAAAGCCCAGTTCCTGCTTGGATTCAGACACTGCCTTGTACTTCCGTGCCTGGCAAAAGTGGTTTGAGTTTCTGGATGCCACTGGAGATCTACTAGAGCAACTCCTATTAAATCAGAAATGTATTTGGGTCTGTTATGTTGCTTTGAAACTTCCCCTTGGTGTACCCTGTTGTGGGCAGCTCTTTGAGAGCACGGCTTTTGTCATCCAGGTAGTCGTAGCGCCTTCCATATAGTTAGTTTAATGAAGTGTGATTGTGTTTTGGTGGGTTTTTTTTTTTCTCGCACTTTTAAAAAAAATCAGGCTATTTCTCCTAATGCTTAATTACTTAATTTTTAATATTAAACGTATTTTTTCTCTAAAATTATATATGAATTTCTGCAATTTGTAAATGGGTGTTGTTTCCTCAAAATTATAACTGAAGTGACCGTGTCTAGTTACCCTACAGACTATTTTCTTATGATTTTGCATATCTTCTCCTTAGTTCTTATCATTTTACATTTTCTCCACACTTTTTTTGATTTTCATGATCTCCTCTATTGCAGCCTAATATTGTTGCGTTTAGACAGGAAGTATGACAGGTCCACTTCTGCAAACATGGGGCTTGAACTAGATCATCATAAGTCCTAGCTGTTGCAGTCTTTAGGCATTACAGGACCTTCGAAGCTAAGTGTTGCCAAATCTGGCATGGCAGGCTTATTCTGTAGAAAGTTGCCAGTGAACTGGAGATAGTGTGCTGTATTAGAAACAGTCTAGGTCTAATACGGAAACCAGAATGTAGTGTTATTTACCTCATATATAAGATTAAATGGGGATAATAACATCAGTGTTTTATACGACACAAAGTTTTTGGGTGGGATGCATGAGATGATGGATGTACAAGTGGTTAGTAAAGGGGAAAAGCACTCTTTGGGAAAGTAGTTCTCTTCCTTCTTCTGGTGTAATGCTCGTAGAAGGAGCAGTGGTGGAGAAAGGCACCTAAGAAAGGAAGTATATGTATAGCCAGATCCGATAATTTAACCTTGGCTGATAGTGGATCAAAAGATGCCATGTGAAGTTTGCATCCTGTAAAGCAGAGTGCTAGTATAATGTGATGATAATAGTATTCGAAAGTTATAATTTTATGTTACATCCGATATTTGTAACTCCAAAGCAAAGTGTTACAGATCAGTTATTAGACTTTAATTTTCTTAAAGGTCTCAGAGCATTTCCAGTACGTTCTGCATACTGACAATATAATGTACCTTGTATAGATGGCATAATTATCCTGTGCTTTTATCTTCACAATTTTGAGAAACAGCACTATTGTAATTTCTCTTGAATTTTGTGTTAACATTTCTGATAGGGTGTCACATTTAATTGAGATATATAATTGACATGACTTTTAGTTTCAGTTGTACAACATCATGATTTGATATTTGAATATATTGCAAAATGATCACCACAATAAGTCTACTTAACATCCACACTTAGTTACAAAATTTTTTTTTCTTGTGATGAGGACTTTTAATATTTACTCTCTTAGCAACTTGCATATATCTAATACAGTTTTATTAACTATAGTCACTATGCTGTACATTACATTTCCAGGACTGACTTATAGCTGGAAGTTTGTACTTTTTGACCCCCTTCATCCATTTCACCCACCTCCCACCCCACGAACTCTGGCAACCACCAGTATGTTCTCTGTAGCTATGAGCTTGGTTTCGGGGGTTCTGGTTTTTTTCTGTTTTGGGGGGGTTTTTTGGGGGTTTTTTTTTTTTAAAGATTCTACACATAAGTGAGATCATATGGTGTTCGTCTTTCTCTGTCTGACTTATGTTACTTAGCATAATGCCGTCAGGGTCCATCCGTGTTGTTGCAAATGGCAAAGTTTTTTTTAAATAGCTGAATAATATTCCTGTGCGTGCGTGTGTGTGTTTGTGTGTGTGTGTGTGTGTTTATTCATCAATGGACACTTAGGTTGCTTGCATATCTTGGTTATTGTAAATAATGCTGCTGTGAATGTGAGGGTACAGATATCTTTTCCAGTTACCGTTTTCATTTTCTTCCGATAAATACCCAAAAGTGGACTTGCTGGATCATATGGGAGTTCTGTTTTTAATTTTTTGAGGAACCTCCTTACTGTTTTCCATGGTGGCTGCACCAGTTTACATTCCCATCAAGGATTCCCTTTTCTCCTCATCCTCGCTAACGTTTGTTATTTCTGGTCTTTCTGATAATAGCCGTTCTAAGATGTGAGGCGATATGATATCTTTGTGTCATTTCATTCTTAAAAACCTGCATGACTCTGCTCTCAAGGAAACAATGACAAGCATATAGCATTTTTACGGGTGTTTTGGTGACCTTCCTAAACACATAGGCTGGCCTAAAGTATTTTCTTGTAGTGCTACCAGTATTGCCCGCTTCATAGGAAAAAGTGAACATAAATATTTAGAATGAAGCCCTTTCCTTTAAATGGGGATGTGAAAGCTTTGCCTAAGCCCGTTTCCTTTTGCCAGATTGATATCAGCATACATGTTGGTTATTAGCACCTATTCCAGCATCTAGGTTAAACTACATAATAGTAAAGTTGTCATGTAAAATTGTAAGTTATAATTCAGGCAGTTCTAAATATGATCTTAATATTTAATTTTTGCTTATATAGTTAGGCTGCATGGGGAAATCCCCGTTTTCAACTTGGTTGAGTTTACCACCACACCTCACTGAGGTCAGCTACTGTTTTTGAATTTGTCTCTGTGATCTTCGCTGCTAACTGGCATAAGTAATGATGTGCCACCACTACCACACATTTGTTGAGAAATCAGGGTATTCCTGTTGCATTTGGTTATTTTAACAGTTGGCATCTTACAGTATTACTTCTCCGTTCTGATTTACCAAACCTGTGAACAAAAAACGGGAAACAGTCGCGATTAACTTGTGAATCAGCAGTATCCTGATTTCCTTCAGAGTAGCTGTGCTTATATTGCTCCTTTCTTGTTTCCTGTTCTTACAGCTGCTGATAATGTGCTACTAAGAACAGTCCTCTCTCTGTCATTTAAACTTTACCTAGTGTACTTTGCCCCTAAAATTTGTGATGAAATGGTTAAGAGTGAATCTGTATTTCTCTCTCCTCCTAGGTTTCATTTAACTAGCTTAATTAATTATCCCCAAACTAAATATCCATGTCCATATGCTGGGGTGTATTAACATCACATGACTCGATGATATTAAAGTAAAAGTTGAATGAATCAGCTAAATGAGCTGACAGACTCTGGCTGTCTGTGTCTAGAGAAGTATTTTCACGTGGTTGACTTGTTCAAGTGGTAAAGCAGCTAAAAGACATTTGGTTTATCTTTTAGAATTTCACAAGGTACGTATTTTCTCTTACAAACAAGGAATAATTTTACCAACAGAAATAAACACTGCTAATATGTAGGTTGCCCCAAATATTTTCACTACTCTTTTTGAGGCGTAAAACTTAACAGGAAGACTATTTATGTAGTTTAATTAGAAAAAAAAGCTTAAGAGGTTGAGCAAAACAAATGCTTACTATTTAGTGTTAAACCTTACAATTAAATGTTTATTTTTAAATTTAACTAATGTTTAAAGACCCATTATGTGCCGGACACTGTGCTAGATGTTGGGAGTATAGTGGTAGCACCTTCCAGTCAATGCTTATATTTTTGAAATATTAAATGTTTTTCTGAGTATGTGGGGTATTTGAAAAAAATTCTCAGAACATCCTCATATTTTTCCAACACCCAGTAAAAATGTGAAACTAAATAATGAAAGCTCTGATTATTAAATCTAGGAAAAAATATTAATTCGCTTCATAGTGAGTATCAAAGATTTGAAAAAGCACTGAGAAGTGTAATGAATTTAAAAGTTGAGGGGCTTCCCTGGTGGTACAGTGGTTAAGAATCCGCCTGCCAGTGCAGGGGACATGGGTTCGACCCCTGGTCTGGGAAGATCCCACATGCTGTGGAGTAACCAAGCCCATGTGTCGCAAGTACTGAGCCTGTGCTCTAGAGCCCGTGAGCCACAGCTCCTGAAGCCCGTGCTCCGCAACAAGAAAAACCACTGCAATGAGAAGCCCGCGCCCCTCAGCGAAGAGTAGCCCCCGCTCGCCGCAACTGGAGAAAGCCCGTGCGCAGGAATGAAGACCCAATGCAGCCAAAAAAGAAAAAAAGTTATAAAAGTTGGAATAGACTGTCAGTTTTCAACCTTTAGTAATAGACTGCTGCAGTCTCACTTGAATTCTAGAGTAATAAGTATTAAGTATTTGGGTTTTATTGATCATAATTTGGGGGTCTTTTCTAATAATTCTGTGTTCTAAATAGAAAATTATTTGTTAAAGTAGGTATCCCTTTTTTGTTTGTTTTCCTCTCTACAGAGAGTAAGAGTTGCTGTCAGAGAACAGTCTATGAAGTGGTCCTTGAAGGTGTGTCAGATTACTTTATAGGTTAAGTATCAGATACAGAGAAACTGCTAAATAAGTCAAGATTATTATATTTTAAGTGTGTTTTCCATTCATTTCTCAAAGTTGCCTGGCTCAGTTTTTCCTGGAGAATTAAAAATGCCTTACTCCTATGTATAAATTAACTGACTTTTCCCAGCAAGCATGTTGGTGAAGAAATGACAGCATTTGCTTTTTTCTATTTGCAGGTGGTTCCTCAAAAATTTAGACCTTTAGAGAATGTTTGAAATCTCTTGAGCATAAGTAAGAATTGAAACTGGGAAAAGAGCCTCCCAGTCTTGGCAGAGATATGAGTTTAGTTTATTATGTGAAATCTAACACTTTAGAAATTTTCCAATGTAATTTTGTTGTTGTTGTTGTTCTGGAACATAGTGGTTTTTTGGTACAGCTTTGTATATCTTTTGAATGTTGTAATGACACAGCAGATAAGGCAACCATAAAAAATGACTACAAGTTATACATACATGGTTTTAAAAGTTAAATAATTTAGAAGGATTTACCATGAATAATAGCATCTTCTCCCCCTCCCACCTTCTTTCTTCTTCCACTGGTGTCAACCACTTTTAACTTTGTTTTAAAACTGCTAGTGATAACTAGTAATACTTTCTGTCTCTTAAGACATCTATTTTTACTTCTTTTTTAAAAGCTAACTTTAGACATCTATTGACTTACTCTAATGTAAGTGAACTAAATATTCCATCTATACCTCTTGCCCCCAAAAGTTGTCACGATTTTTGTTGCATTTTTAACCAGTTGATCTTAATGACTTCTTAAATAATATACTTAAACCTGTATTTCTTATTCCATCAACCATACCAAACTCTAGATCCTTCATTTTGTAAACTGAGGATAGTGACACCCACATCCTTCCTTGGAAAAACTGAAACTAAGTTAAAACATGGAGTTGTGTGAATAGAAATATTCACCAGATTCAGTGTCTGAAAACTCATTCTAAACTACATGAGAAAAACTTGTTATAGATATGAAGCAAATCAGAACGTAGCATAATTCATTTACTGGACAGGTACTGAATAGCCTTCTTTAAGTGGCTCAGGAATTATGTCATTGGAACTATAGAGAAGTAATATAAGAGACAACACACCACTTGGACTCTGCTGAATGAAGCGAGTATAAATGCTATTTACCTAGTGTTCAACTTCCAGAATTAACCTCTCTCCAAAGGACAGAAAATTTAATTATGGGTGTAGAATAGAGCATGTATTTATTTACTTTTATTATTTGAGCCCCCCATCCCACAAACTGCTTTTACATAATTTACAGTACCTAATAAATTTTAAATCGTGTCCTGGGGCACACATGCGTATATGCAAATGGAAGCAAGTACTTCACTGCACAATACCCTTATTACAAACAGTAATTACTAGAATATATGCACTCTGTTTTCTGTTCTAATTCTTGGGGGAAAGAAGTTGTAGTTGCAACCAACTAAATTTATTTCATGATCAGGGTGGAAATATGAATTAAGGTACAAGATTATTGCATCTTTTCAGCAGATAAAGTGAAAAATAAGCCTATAAATTTTTTTTTCTTTTTTTACAGGACCTTGGCTCTCTGGATTATCAGGAGCTTGTAGTTGACATTGAGTCCAGGCTGAGGATGGAAGGTGTTGAACTTAAGGAAGAATGGCAAGATGAAGATTTTCCAATGTGAGCAATGCTTTTAAATGAAAACAAATAAACAAATCTTCACAGTTTCTTTATTGACATGTCACTTACTACAGGGGTCCCCAGCCCCCAGGCCACGGAACACTACCGGTCTGTGGCCTGTTAGGAACCCGGCCGCACAGCAGGATATGAGCGGAGGGCTAGTGAGTGAAGCTTCATCTGCCGCTTCATCGCTCGCATTCCTGCCTGAACCATCCCCCCACTGCCCCTTTGTCTGTGGAAGAATTGTCTTCCAGGAAACCGTTCCATGGTGCCAAAAAGGTTGGGGACTGCTGACTTACTAAATGAATATCGGGCTTCTTAAAGAAACCCAGTGTTGCAAAGTATTCATTTAATACTAGTAATAGAGTCTGAGGGGTTTCTAGGGGAAGATGGTCTTTAGAAGTATATAGGAATTGTTAAGTTGTATGCTTTTATTTTAAGAAAAAGCTTGTTAGGTAAACAAGGAAGAGCTTTCTAGATTATCTGGCGAGCTACCTTGACACATTTGCATTTACAATTGTATTGGCACCAGTTGGGTTAAGAGAAAAAGAGCAAAGGCAGACTTTATATTTAAGTGATGCTTCCATGCCATCTTGGTCAGAAGACCCATCCCAGTGCATAAGAAGGTTCCTTAGTAGTTGGAAGACGGACGCTGGTGAGAGTACTGAGTCATTGCATAGCATAGCATGATAATAGTAATAAAGAAATGCAGGGCTCAAAATATGTAATAATCATTACCATATTCCCATTGTGAGTGACAGTTCAGCTTCATTATACATTGTATCATGCATCACATTAAATTCATGCATTTGAAATATATTTGTTTTGTAGATTAATGACTTTTTAATTTGTTTTGTAGTTTTTGTTTTTGTTTTTGTTTTGTTTTTTTGCAGTACACGGGCCTCTCACTGCTGTGGCCTCTCCCATTGTGGAGCACAGGCTCCGGACGCGCAGGCTCAGTGGCCATGGCTCACGGGCCCAGCCGCCCCTGCATCGGCAGGCAGACTCTCAACCACTGCGCCACCAGGGAAGCCCTGTAGTTGTATTTAAGAGCAGTTACATAAGGAATATATATTTACTTTTATGTGTTGCTTATGTAAATATGTAAGTCAGTTCAGACAGTCTGAAAATTTTCTTTAACAGTGGTTTGTAAATTACTAAACCTTAAGAAACATTGGTTTATTCAGTTTTCCACATAATTGTTTCTATAAGCTACTTTAATAGATCTTTGAACTTCAAAAAATTTTTTTTTATTTCTGGGTTAAAAATTGTGTCTGTGTGTTCTAGACCTTTACCGGAAGATGATAGTATTGAAGCAGATATATTAGCTGTAACTGGACCAGAGAGTCAGCCTGGTAAGAACTTGACACTTAGTGATAGACTTTAACTGTGCTGTTTTTTTTTAACACATTTCTTTGTCAAGATAAAAAATATACTCAGTTTTTGTTCCATCATAGGGTGCCAAAGGGTAATTTGAATGTTTAGGAAAACGTTTTTGGATTGCTTTGGAATACTTTTCAGAAACATACCTTTGGGATTTAGAAATTTCAACCATAAAGGGGTGAGAGGAGATCGTTTTTAATAGTAAGAGGTGACTATAAGGTCTGCTTCTGTTATTTAAAAAGGCATATCCTTGCTGGGATGTGTCATCTTGCTGTGATACAGAAGCAATAGTAATCAGAATCCAAAGTTTGTAAATAAGTGCTTTGGAATTGTATTTAATTAATGTTATTTTCTCAATAATAAAGTGATTATAAAGTTTTTCTCTTATTCAGTTTATACATCTAAGCATTTTTTCTAAATATATCTTTCACTTTTTTTTTTTTTTTTTTTAACCCATTCCAGGCTCACTAGAAGTTAATGGCAATAAAGTGAGAAAGAAACTAATGGCTCCTGACATTAGCCTAACCCTGGATCCTAGTGATGGCTCTGTGTTGTCAGATGATTTGGATGAAAGTGGGGAGATTGACTTAGATGACTTAGATACACCATCGGAGGACAGTAATGAATTTGAGTGGGAAGGTAAGTGTTTCATTATTTTTACCTGTCTTTTATTAATGAGTGTTTGTGTTTATATACATACATAGTGGCATTTTCATGTTAGGATAATTGGAAAAACTTAAAATCTGATTATGAAACCAGCTAAGGGATTTTGTTGAAAAAAATCAATGGCTAAGGGATTTTGTTGAAATGTTATACTTTCTAAAGTTCATATGTTTGTTGCAAAGATATGAAATTCGGCTAAACACCGAATATGATGGCTTTCAAAACTGTTTATAGTAGATTACACATGTGGCTCTATTTTTTTCTTAATTGCCCAATGCTGTAAACTTATGTTTTTCCATGTTGCTCCCAATATTGCTTGATAATTATGGCATGTTCTTTTATTCAGTAGATAACTAGGAAGAAAAGCTTTGAAGAAACTTATGCTTTAGGGAATGTGCTAAAAGTAGTTAAGAATTTGCAGAGAGGGAGTTCTGAAGGGGGTGTTTTTGTTTGAGGGTGATTTTTTTTTTTAAATAGGTTTGCCTGATAGTGCTGCACTTTGTAAACAACTACCTTGAATTAATGTATTCTCCTAGCCTCCACCCTTATATTCTTTATCATTAGTTATTTGGAATTGAAAGGAATTGGCATGTGTTTTGCTTTGCATGCTTTCTTTAATTAGATAATTGCTGTTTACAGTATCTTTATAGTTGTTTATAATTTATATATGTTTAGTTCATCTTTAAAGTGATTTTTATTTCAAAGCAGTGTTCATCACTAGGTATGTTATCTGCAGTAAAGAGTAGGATCCTTAATGTGCTGTTATCTTTTGTTCCTTTTTTCTTCCCTGTTTCACTGGTTCAATATGCAATCCGGTAATAAGCAATATTTTATAAAGATACTGAAATAGTTTTCTGCCTATGTGTTTTGTCTCTTCTTTCTTTAATGCTGCTATAGTCATTTCCTGGAAGGATATTTTCCGTTAACAGCTTTGTCTTGGAAACAAACAACTAACATACAGTAGGTTTCCCCTTCCCCCATCTTTTGGTAAGGACTATGATACTAAAATTTCGAAAATCATTGCTTCTTTAAAAATCAGCTAAAGTGCAATCTTAAAATGTAAATTATACCTAATCATTGGTGCTTGTGCTTTGACTGATGTCAATTTAAAATAGACTTTTGCATGTACACTTCAGAATATTATCAATAATTTTCTGCTTTATAAGACTGATCAAATGAGAAATAATCGTTGACTCGTTAACCACTTTCTATCTGGTATTATAATGTTTGGGGAATAATTTATGTGCTCAACAACAAAAAACATTGGCTCCCAGAGAGTTGCTTTAAGTAACCTATAATGGTAACAGTCTGTCAGGGACAGTGTTGTAAATAGAATCTGGAAAGGCATTGTAGGGCCAGTGTACTAAGATTTTGATGGCTGTATGAATTATCGTTTCTGAATTTGTGGATGTACGTTGTACTGCGATTAGGTCCTTTCTGAATTAAGCAATTCAAAAAAAGTTAAAGAACCATGATTTCCAAAAACAAAATGGCCTTATATCAAGAATAAGCCTTTTCCTCTATTACAGAAGAAATATTTAAAATTCCACACACGGGGAACTCTGCTCACTATTATGTAACAACCTAAATGGGAAAAGAATTTGAAAAAGAATAGATACATGTATATGTATAACTGAATCACTTTGCTGCACACCTGAAACTGTCACAACATTGTTAATCATCTATACTCCAATATAAAATAAAACGTTAAAAAATAAATAAAATTCCACAGAAGGTATAATAAAAAAAATTCTCTGAACAATCTAATTAGATAGTAAAGTGGTTAACATGTAATTTGATTTTTATTTTATAAATAACCATCTGTGATTCAAAAACCTTTTATTTTGACAGATGATCTTCCAAAACCCAAGACTACTGAAGTTATTAGGAAAGGCTCAGTTACTGAATATACAGCAGCAGAGGAAAAAGAAGATGGACGACGCTGGCGTATGTTCAGAATTGGAGAACAGGACCACAGGGTTGATATGAAAGCAATTGAACCCTATAAAAAAGTTATCAGCCATGGAGGTAACAGTTACCACAGATTTTTTTAGATTTTTTAATACAATATCAGAAATCTGAATGCTTAAGAGAATCTCTCCTTTGAGGTATTACATAATTTTGAAAGCATAATAAACATCGTGTCCTTTTAGAAATGTAACAGGTTTGAAGTAAAAGGCTAGAGCCAACATTTAAAAATTGTTAACACGTGCATAACATAAGTTCAAAAGCTGTAAGAGTGTACAGTGAAAACTGTCTCCTTCCACCCTTATCCCTAGACACCCCTAAACTGGGACTTTCTCCCATTTTTTATCCATTCATAATTTATATACAGTGAACTACTCTAATCCTTTTTTTTTTTGCCTTACGCGCGCCTCTCACCGTTCTCACTGTTGTGGCCTCTCCCGTTGCGGAGCACAGGCTCCAAATGCATGGGCTCAGTAGCCATGGCTCACGGGCCCAGCCCCTCCACGGCATGTGGGATCTTCCCGGACCGGGGCACAAACCCGTGTCCCCTGCATCGGCAGGCGGACTCTCAACCACTGCGCTACCAGGGAAGCCCTCTAATCCTTTTTTTTTGTAGCATTTGCATATTCCTTTTTTTTCCACCTTCATTGAGATAAAACTGACAGTGTATAAGTTTAAGGTGTAAAAGTACATTGCTTTGTTACATTATATATGTATATATATATTTAATTTTAATATTTATTTATTTATTTGGCTGCCTCGGGTCTTTTGGCGGCACGTGGGATCTTTTGTTGCAGCACGTGGGCTCTTTCATTGCAGTGAGGGCTTCTCTTTAGTCGTGGCCCTCGGGCTCAGTAGTTGTGGCATGTGGCTTTAGAGCGCGCAAGCTTAGTTGCCCCACGGCATGTGGAATCTTAATTCCCCAACCAGGGATCGAAAACACATCCCCTGCATTGGAAGCTGTATTCTTTTTTTTCTTTTTCTTTCTTTCTTTTTTTTAAAAAGAGTTTTATTTGTTATTTATTTTATTTATTTTTGGCTGCATTGGGTCTTAGTTGTGGCACGCGGGATCATTTGTTGCAGTGCGTGGGCTTCTCTCTAGCAGTGGCATGCAGGTTTTCTCTTCTCTAGTTGTGGTGCGCAGGCTCCAGGGCACCTGGGCTCTGTAGTTGTGGTGCGCAGGCTCCAGGGCGCCTGGGCTCTGTAGTTGTTGTGCGCAGGTTCCAGAGCACATGGGCTCTGTAGTTTGCGGCACGCAGACTCTCTAGTTGAGGCATGCAGGTTGCCCCACAGCATGTGGGATCCTAGTTCACTGACCAGGGATCAAATCCGAGTCCCCTGAATTGTAAGGCAGATTCTTTACCACTGGACCACCAGGGAAGTCCCTGGAAGGTGGATTCTTAACCAGTGGACCATCAGGAAAGCCCCTGATACATTATATACTGCGAGGGATTGCTACCATAGCATTTGTTAACACCTGTATCACATCACATAATTACCATTTCTTTTTTGTGGTGGGAACGTTTAAGGTCTAGTCTACTCTTATTAGCAACTTTCAAGTACATAATACAGTATTGTTAACTATAGTCACTATGTGGTACATTAGTCCCCAGAAATCATTCGTCTTCTAACTCGAAGTTTGTACTTTGACCAACATCTGCCCTTTACCCCCAGCCCCTGGTAACCACCATTTAGTCTTGGTTTCTGTGAGTTCAGCTCTTTTAGATTTCAGATGCAAGTGACATACAGTACTTGTCATTCTTCTGTCTGACTTATTTCACAAGAAATGCTCTAATCTTAAGTGTACAGTTCACTGAATTTTGATGAATGCCCATATAACCATATATACTTATAATCTACACCCCCAGACAGACAGAACATTTTCATTGCACCAGAAAATTCTCTGGTTCTCCCTCTCAATGAATACCCTCTCTCCAATAACCACTATTCTAACGCCTACCCCATGATTAGTTTTGCTTGTTAAAGAATTTCATGTAACTGGAATCATAGTTTACACTCTTGTCTACTTTCACTCAGGATAATGATTTTGACATTTATCCACGTTGTTGCATGTATCCATAGTTCATTCCTTGTTACTGCTGGTTTGCTTATCCATCACTATTTTGATGACCTTGTGAGTTTTTTTCCAGTTTGAGCTATTATGATTAAAACTGCTGTAACACTCTTTTTTTGTGTGTTTGCCATTCATTTGTTTTTGGCGGGGGCAGGGGGAGCTGTGTTGGGCTGCACGCGGGTTTTTTTCGTTGCCGCACACGGGCTTTCTCTAGTTGTGGCGTGTGGGGGCTACTCTTCGTTACAGTGCACAGGCTTTTCGCTGTGGTGGCTTCTCTTGTTGTGGAGCACGGGCTCTAGGCACGGGGGCTCTAGAGGGCAGGCTCACTAGTTGTGGCGCACGGGCTTAGTTGCTCCGCAGCATGTGGGATCTTCCAGGACCAGGGATCAAACCCGTGTCCCCTGCATTGGCAGACAGATTCTTAACCACTGCGCCACCTGGGAAGTCCCCTGTGAACGTTCTTATACTCTTTTGTGCTTATAAATACAACCTGGCCCTTTAACATATGAATCTTAATTTGCCTTAAAACCCTGAACAAATCATTTAGCTTTACCACAAAGTAGAGAATTAGTTCATTCCACATTTTTTGGAACACCCACTTTGCATATTTATGGAATATATAAAAATAAGGCTTTGTTCCTTAAGAAATTTACAAGTCAAATAGGAAAAGCTATGAAGTGCAGTTATAACATCTATCAGTCTGACTGTCTTGTATGTAGAAGTTTACATAGTCACTGTGTAAATAGCACCAGAATGTTAGTGGTGGTCAAAATACAACTCTATAGAGCATGTCATACTACCTGAATTCCCCCTAATTCAGGACAGGGGGCCACATAGGTCAAGCAGCTTGGTTTTTTCACGTAGTCATTTCTGCTTAATTTACTCTCTGCCAAATGCATTCTGCTTATTTCTGTAGTCTTCATTCATCTGAAAGCAAATCTCTTGAATATTTACAGTTACATTATTCTGCCTAATTTAGTCTTACTTAGTGAAGAAAACAGGATAATATGGATCACGAAGTCCACAGACGTATTAATTCATCTAGTTCATAGGAAGCAAGCTGTGAGACCTGTCTCATTGTTTAAACCTAATATTTTTGAGAAATAGCACTTTATTTTTTTAGGAGAAAATAATTAGGGCCATTTTTTCCTATTGAGTTACCACAAGGTGTTTTGTGACTAAGGGATTAAGAAGGGTAGTGAATATTCTAATGTACTTGAAATGTTCCTTTTTAGTGCATGTTTGTAAACAATAGGAATGAAAGTTAAAGCAGAAGTATTTGTTGCTGGTTACAGCTTAATATCTGTATGAGAATTAAAACATTTATATTTTAGAGATTGTAATTAAAACATATGTTTTAGTGCTGTTTTTCTTCCCTTAGACTTATGTCAGACATAATCTTTTCTTACTTTTTAATACCCTAAAAGCTACAGAATGCTAGACATCACTGAATGTAAAACTATTTTTTAGAGAGCAACTACTTTAAGCAGAAGTTGCATAAGAATGTGTTATTGCAGATGTTGTATCTGGTTGGATTATTATCTATTTACTTGCTAAAATAAGCTAGCTTTCTGAGTATGGTAATTTAAGTGGGTTTCTGGTTTTTATGCCCACTCTTTCCTCTTTAAATTTTATTGTTCTCTTTTTGAGAAGAGAGGATTTAAAGATCTCTGTAAGACGATACAGGGTCAGAACAACAACAAAAAAAACATACTTTTTGATTCAGAAATGTGTGGAACATGCACCACTATAATTTATCAACCATAAATGATATCCCCTGAAAAATCTTCAGAGTATAATCATGCTGGTTTCTTTTTCAGGATATTATGGGGATGGATTAAATGCCATTGTTGTGTTTGCTGTCTGTTTTATGCCTGAAAGTGGTCAACCTAACTATAGATACCTGATGGACAATCTCTTTAAGTAAGTAGATCATCACAAAAATGTTTGGACAGAATTGAGTACATTAGATCTCCAGTTTGAGGAAGGGAACTTTATTTAGCTAGGTAGAAATTATTGGGCTGGCCAAAAAGTTCATTCGGGTTTTTCCATAAGATCTTACAGAAAAACCTGAGGGAACTTTTTGGCCAACCCAGTATAAATAATCCTAGTTCTGATTCCTTAAGTGTATCCCTTGGCATTATAAAAACTATCCATTTTCCAACTCAACAGAAGAATTGTCATTTTAAAACTAGAAGAGATATTACAGATTATGTGTTCCAACTTCATTTTACACTTGAGGACACATTAAGTGCTTTATTGGGGAAAATTTCAAACATATACAAAGGCAGAGAGAAGTATATTAAATCTTTTTGTAATAATCACCCAGTTCCACAATTATCAGTTTATACTTTATTCCCACAAATACCTCCCCATGGCATAATTTTGAAGCAAATCCTAGACATCATATCATTTATAAACATTTCAAGATATATTTCTAAAAGAAAAGAACTGTTTTTCTTTAAATAACCATAATACCAACTAATGCTGTTTCAAATTTTTGCTCTCACTGAAGGGGAGGGAAGGGAATTGCGTTATTTGGATAACCTGGTTTGGTTCTGCATAGCAGTGTTTCTAAGACTTTATTTTTGCAGGTACGTTATTGGCACTTTGGAGCTGTTAGTAGCAGAAAACTACATGATCGTTTATTTAAATGGTGCGACAACTCGAAGAAAAATGCCCAGTCTGGGATGGCTCAGGAAATGCTATCAACAAATTGATAGAAGGTATTGTAAATGCAAGTGGAAAACTAGTCTGAATAATGTTCGTTATGTCCTTATTAGATTAAATGTTATTTTCTGTTGCCACTTAAAGTCACCATGTATTTCTTCAGAAATTACATCTATTAATTTCATAACAAGTTTCTATTTTCAAACTTATAAAATAGCTCTTTATTTCTCCTTTGTACCACATCAAACATTTTCCTGTAATTTACTTTTTGGGAAAGGATGGAGAATTTAGTACATTTCCTATTTTATTACATTCTGGATTTTGCCTCATTTATAGTGCTTAGTATATTTTGTTACTTAAGATGCTTATTTAGCTGTAATCTTTCTTTGGAATGAGTTCTAGAAATGTATTCTCCTGGGAATTAGTCATCCATGCTAATGGAAGGAATTTTGATCCTCTGTTTGGTTCGATTTGACCACAGCTAATTCAAACTAAGTTAATCAACTCAGATCCAGTAACAGGTTTCTCTTCGTACCTGAACATGACATTGGCTGGTTCTTGTGATTTTTTTTTTTTTTAAATACTTAGTCATCCCTGTAAGTGTGAAATATGATGATAAAAACAGCAGCTTTTATTTCATCATTTTAAGTTGTCTTGGATAATGCTGTTAACTTTTAATCAAAATTTTAGACTCTATAAGAATACATTAGATCTGATTCATGTTGCCTGTTCCTGTGGTGATCTCTCCTCTCACCTTTCTGCCTGTTCAGTGCCTTTCATGGTGTTGAAGAAGTTAATAACAATTTCCCCTCCATCCTGAAAAATGAACAGAGCTTACTTTTATATTCAGTATTGGCTTCTACCCCTGGTTGACAGTCTTGAAGACAAGTGAATGTATACTAGGAGACATTTAGTAACAGGCTACACTGTAGACATAAATTTAGGCAAATGAAGTAGAGTTCATTTCGTGGCAGTGGGAAGGACCATTGGAATTCAAGAGTGCATTTTCTTTTGTTTTGTTTGTTATCTTTTGTTGTCTTTAGGAATATCGTATCCAAATGACAACTCTTGAATGAGGATTTTTTCAATTTTTTGTATAGACTTGCACATACTTACTGATGTCTTAGCTTTTCTTCTAGCATTAGAATTTGTAGAACTTTTAAATTTTTCTTTTTTTTTTTTTAAACTCCAGGTTACGGAAAAACCTAAAGTCTCTAATCATTGTACATCCCTCTTGGTTTATCAGAACACTTCTGGCTGTTACAAGACCATTTATTAGGTAATTTTCTGAGAACTATTGACTCTTTAAAAAAAACCCACAGACTCCTTGAATGAATTTCTTGTCAGTTCTGTTGGTCAGAAATATTAAGGTAATTATCTTTATTTCCTTCCATAGCTCAAAATTCAGCCAAAAAATTAGATACGTCTTTAATTTGGCAGAACTAGCGGAACTTGTCCCCATGGAATATGTTGGAATACCAGAATGCATAAAACAGTATGTTTTGTTTCATTTCTTTAATTGTATTGGATCTTTATATTTTGATGTGCAAGAGGTAAATATTTCAGTACCCATTCTTTCTTCCTTCATATATTATAATTATTTTATAACTGCTCTTGTTTTTATAACAAAGAAAAGGGGGAAGAAGACACTTTCCAGCACTTTCCCCATAAGTCACCTTTTCTTCAGGCTATCAGTTGAGTAGGAGGAATTGTTTCTGGTTTGGTTCATTTACATTTTTAAAGATAGTTAACAGTCTTAAGAGATGGTTTCTTGGTTAGTACTAAGGAACATTCTCCAGACTTGAACATGCTGGTCTCCAAATTTGAGTAAGCTTGTCATGGCATCACATAATATTATTAGGGAAGTAAAATATTTATATCAGTCTAACCTTAGTACTTTCCAGTGGCTGGAGTTTGTTCTCTTTACCAAATTCACTTATCTATCTTCTAAAAGGAATTGGTAGAAGACTGTTAACATAAATACTTGAGTATCACAGTGCTATAATACAGAAAAATGTTTCTTTGTTCTATTAATGTGAGGTTTTAGTCTGTTGAATGTGTCAAGACCACATTTCTTAAGTCAGTTCTGACTTCCTGTATAGTATGTTAAATATTTTTGGGTTTGCCTGCAGACTTACGAGTTTATTTTTAAAAGTGCCTTTTTTTGAGTTTTTGTTCATCTTCATAACATGTATGTTTACTAAAATAACTCTTCCCTACCAAGGTATGAAGAAGAAAAGTTAAAAAAGAAACAGAAAAGGTATATGCACACCTTGACTGGGATGCATCTAGACTAGTCCATTTTCATTGCACAGACTAACTCTTCCTTATTGGTTGGTTAGCTCGTAGACAAAGATAATAGCATTTGTAAATATAAACATACCCCAGGATTCAAATATAGAGTGAATCCAAAGTTCCTGATGCTGAGTATAGCTTGGATTCACTCTGTTTTAACACCATAATAATGCCAGTTACAAAATAAAGACCACACCTCCTCCTCCCTGCTTTTGGTATAAATACTGACAGTAAATTCCTAAGAATACTATTTGGAAAACCAATTATTTATACTACCTTACCAGTTTCACCATACTTTAAATCTCTAACTTGTGCTTTTGAAATATTTATGCACTTTTTTAATTTATCAATTTTCCCCCCTGGGGTTGATGATTATATTTGCAATGCATATATTCTTTGGCTAACCAACATTGATTTTCTTGTATGCTTAAATGGCCTGCTAACTAGTCAAATTCTACATGTGATAAAATACCTAAAAGTTCAATGTACCATTTAATAGTTAAACACTCTGCTTTCCATCTTTAATTTAATTTTGAATACTTCTGCTCTGAGCATAACAAACTGTCATCTGTTAATATCTTGGCATAGAAGATGAAAGGCAAGTGTATAAAATAGTTACCATTTTATATAGTAATTTGGAAAATTATAGGATTTAGATCTAACTTGCTAATGGATTTTTAAAATATTAACAACTAAATTAGCAAAACACATTGATACAGTCTCATAAGAGTTAAGGTGAGAGATTTGTATGTAGTCATCATTTGGACCATTGTAAGGAACTGGAGCTGGAATATTCTTAACTTTGAACACATTTTGGCTCTGTTGATGAGCAAGAATTCAGTTGACCATGTGATAGAGTCATAGCTTTACATTTCTATGTGACACTTTACAGCTAAACATTTTAAGATAGAGATAAGGACGGTGATTTTAAATCTTGCTAATTTCTCGTTCCTCTCAAGACATTGGTGTGAATTTGCCAGACAAGTGGCTGAAGTTTAAAATGTAGTCTATAATTGTAGAATATTTTGAAGCCAGCTGCTTCATGGATTTCAAAATGAATTGCCTTTGTTGATGAAATCTGCTATGTTGTGCCTTTTTACAAAATTCTTAGTTAAGTAACTTAGGCATCAGAAAAAAAGGAGAACTGTACTTTTTATTTAAATGTATTGTTTGAAACCTACCAATATTATTTTATCTTGATTTTTTTTTTTTTACTTTTGTTTTATTTAACCTTAAATAGAATCATTACATATATCTTTTAGGAACTTCTAAGTTTTTGTACAAAGTTTCTTTAGCCTTGAAAAATAATAACTCCTTGTCCGCTTGAAAAGGGTAACACTCAAGTTTTAAAAATAGAAGGGCATGTTTTTAGAACCAAGTTAACAGAAACTGTATGGGGGAGCTTATTACCCAAGGTGAAATTTCTATGAGTACTGGTGATAAGGATTCAAAACTGAGTGTGCTGAAATATAGCAGTATTAAATGTTTTAGATGTTTGTTTCAAATAACTCAGTGCAAGTGTAGCCAGGTAGATGTTGATTGTTAAAATATTTGAACAGAGTTTAAAAATAAAGTGATTATGAAATTAGTTCATACCGATATTTCAGATGTTGAAAAGATTGATGTGTTTTGCATGCCTTATCAAGAATATGTACCTTTCAAATTTTTGTTACCAATATAAAAAATATTTTAAAATGTTGTTAATCTGGCTTTACCACAGGCCAAGGCTTTTAGGTCTGACTCACTAATGTTCAGGTGATTATAGTAATGGAAACAAGTGTGAAAAGTATCTTCGTATATCATACCAAGTTGGTTTTTTTTGTTTTGTTGTTGTTGTTTTTTTTTTTTTTTTTTTTTGCGGTACGCGGGCCTCTCACTGTTGCGGCCTCTCCCATTGCGGAGCACAGGCTCCGGGCGCGCAGGCTCAGCGGCCACGGCTCACGGGCCCAGCCGCTCCGC
>RJWK010018328.1:0-33434 GCA_004363435.1 Platanista minor | reverse complement strand
CCCTAGGTTCTTCATGACATTTCATTTTTTCTTAGATTCCATATATATGTGTTAGCATACGGTATTTGTCTTGCTCTTTCTGACTTACTTCACTATGTATGGCAGACTCTAGGTCCATCCACCTCACTACAAATAACTCCATTTCGTTTATTTTTATGGCTGAGTAATATTCCATTGTATATATGTGTCACATCTTCTTTACCATTCATCCGATGATGGACACTTAGGTTGTTTCCATCTCCTGGCTATTGTAAATAGAGCTGCAATGAACATTTTGGTACATGACTCTTTTTGAATTGTGGTTTTCTCAGGGTATATACCCAGTAGTGGGATTGCTGGGTCATATGGTAGTTCTATTTGTAGTATTTTAAGGAACCTCCATACTGTTCTCCATAGTGGCTATACCAATTCACATTCCCACCAGCAGTGCAAGAGTGTTCCCTTTTCTCCACAGCCTCTCCAGCATTTATTTTTTCTAGATTTTTTGATGACGGCCATTCTGACCGGTGTGAGAAGATATCTCATTGTAGTTTTGATTTGCATTTCTCTAGTGATTAATGATGTTGAGCATTCTTTCATGTGTTTGTTGGCAGTCTGTATATCTTCTCTGGAGAAATGTCTATTTAGGTCTTCTGCCCATTTTTGGATTAGGTTGTTTGTTTTTCTGTTATTGAGCTGCATGAGCTGCTTGTAAATTTTGGAGATTAATCCTTTGTCAGTTGCTTCATTTGCAAATATTTTCTCCCATTCTGAGGGTTGTCTTTTGGTTTTGTTTATGATTTCCTTTGCTGGGCAAAAGCTTTAAAATTTCATTAGGTCCCATTTGTTTATTTTTGTTTTTATTTCCATTTCTCTAGGAGATGGGTCAAAAAGAATCTTGCTGTGATTTATGTCATAGAGTGTTCTGCCTGTTTTCCTCTAAGAATTTGATAGTTTCTGGCCTTACATTTAGGTCTTTAATCCATTTTGAGTTTATTTTTGTGTATGGTGTTAGGGAGTGTTCTAGTCTCATACTTTTACATGTACCTGTCCAGTTTTCCCAGCACCACTTATTGAAGAGGCTGTCCTTTCTCCACTGTACATACCTGCCTCCTTTATCAAAGATAAGGTGACCATATGTTTGTGGTTTTACCTCTGGGCTTTCTATCCTGTTCCATTGATCTGTATTTCTGTTTTTGTGCCAATACCATACCGTCTTGATTACTGTAGCTTTGTAGTACTCTCTGAAGTCAGCGAGCCTGATTCCTCCAGCTCCGTTTTTTGTTCTCAAGATTGCTGTGGCTATTCGGGATCTTTTGTGTTTCCATACAAATTGTGAAAATTTTTCTTCTAGTTCTGTGAACAATGCCAGTGGTAGTTTGATAGGGATTGCATTGAATCTGTAGATTGCTTTGGGTAGTAGAGTCATTTTCACAGTGTTGATTCTTCCAATCCATGAACATGGTATATCTCTCCATCTATTAGTATCATCTTTAATTTCTTTCATCAGTGTCATAATTCTCTGCATACAGGTCTTTTGTTTCCTTAGGTAGGTTTATTCCTAGATATTTTCTTCTTTTTCCTGCAGTGGTAAATGGGAGTGTTTTCTTGATTTCACTTTCAGATTTTTCATCATTAGTGTATAGGAATGCCAGAGATTTCTGTGCATTGATTTTGTATCCTGCTACTTTACCAAATTCATTGATTAGCTCTAGTAGTTTTCTGATAGTCTCTTTAGGATTCTCTATGTATAGTATCATGTCATCTGCAAACAGTGACAGCTTTACTTCTTTTTTTCCGATTTGGATTCCTTTTATTTCCTTTTCTCTGATTGCTGTGGCGAAAACTTCCAAGACTATGTTGAATAAGAGTGGTGAGAGTAGGCAACCTTGTCTTGTTCCTGATCTTAGTGGAAATTCTTTCAGTTTTTCACCATTGAGGACGATGTTGGCTGTGGGTTTGTCATATATGGCCTTTATGATGTTGAGGAAAGTTCCCTCTATGCCTACTTTCTTCAGGGTTTTTATCACAAATGGGTGTTGAATTTTGTCAAAAGCTTTCTCTGCATCTACTGAGATGATCATATGGTTTTTCTCCTTCAATTTGTTAATATGGTGTATCACGTTGATTGATTTGTGTATATTGAAGAATCCTTGCATTCCTGGAATAAACCCCACTTGATCATGGTGCATGATCCTTTTAATGTGCTGTTGGATTCTGTTTGCTAGTATTTTGTTGAGGATTTTTGCATTTATGTTCGTCAGTGATACTGTCCTGTAGTTTATTTGTGACATTCTTGTCTGGTTTTGGTATCAGGGTGATGGTGGCCTCGAAGAATGAATTTGGGAGTGTTCCTCCCTCTGCTATATTTTGGAAGAGTTTGAGAAGGATAGGTGTTAACTCTTCTCTAAATGTTTGATAGAATTTGCCTGTGAAGCCATCATGTCCTGGGCTTTTGTTTGTTGGAAGATTTTTAATCACAGTTTCAATTTCAGTGCTTGTGATTGGTTGGTTCAGATTTTCTATTTCTTCCTGATTCAGCCTTGGCAGGTTGTGCCTTTCTAAGAATGTGTCCATTTCTTCCAGGTTGTCCATTTTATTGGCATAGAGTTGCTTGTAGTAATCTCTCATGATCTTTTGTATTTCTGCAGTGTCAGTTGTTACCTCTCCTTTTTCATTTCTATTTCTATTGATTTGAGTCTTCTCCCTTTTTTACTTGATGAGTCTGGCTAATGGTTTATCAGTTTTGTTTATATTCTCAAAGAACCAGCTTTTACTTTTATTGACGTTTGCTATCGTTCCCTTCATTTCTTTTTCATTTATTTGTGATCTGACCTTTATTTCTTTCCTTCTGCTAACTTTGGGGTTTTTTTGTTCTTCTTTCTCTAATGGCTTTATATGCAAGGTTAGGTTGTTTATTCGAGATGTTTCCTGTTTCTTAAGGTAGGATTGTATTGCTATAAACTTCCCACTTAGAACTGCTTTTGCTGTGTCTGCATTGTCATTTGTTTCTAGGTATTTTTTGATTTCCTCTTCGATTTCTTCAGTGATCACTTCGTTATTAAGTAGTGTATTGTTTAGCCTCCATGTGTTTGTATTTTTTACAGATCTTTTCCTGTAATTGATACTTAGTCTCATAGCGTTGTGGTCAGAAAAGATACTTGATACGATTTCAATTTTCTTAAATTTACCAAGGCTTGATTTGTGACCCAAGATATGGTCTATCCTGGAGAATGTTCCATGAGCACTTGAGAAAAATGTGTGTTCCATTGTTTTTAGATGGAATGTCCTATAAATATCAATTAAGTCCATCTCGTTTAATGTATCATTTAAAGCTTGTGTTTCCTTATTTATTTTCATTGTGGATGATCTGTCCATTGGTGAAAGTGGGGTGTTAAAGTCCCCTACTATGAATGTGTTACTGTCGATTTCCCCTTTTATGGCTGTTAGTATTTGCTTTATGTGTTGAGGTGCTCCTGTGTTGCGTGCATAAATATTTACAATTGTTATATCTTCTTCTTGGATTGACCCCTTGATCATGATGTAGTGTCCTTCTTTGTCTCTTGTAATAGTCTTTATTTTAAAGTCTATTTGGTCTGATATGAGAATTGCAATCCAGCTTTCTTTTGGTTTCCATTTGCATGGAATATCTTTTTCCATCCCCTTACTTTCAGTCTGTATGTGTCTCTAGGTCTGAAGTGGGTCTCTTGTAGGCAGCATATATATGGGTCTTGTTCTTGTATCCATTCAGCCAGTCTGTGTCTTTTGGTGGGAGCGTTTAATCCATTTACATTTAAGGTGATTATTGATATGTATGTTCCTATTCCCATTTTCTTAATTGTTTTGGGTTTGTTATTGTAGGTCTTTTTCTTCTCTTGTGTTTCTTGCCCAGAGAAGTTCCTTTAGCATTTGTTGTAAAGCTGGTTTGGTGGTGCTGAACTCTCTCAGCTTTTGCTTGTCTGTAAAGGTTTTAATTTCTCCATCAAATCTGAATGAGATCCTTGCTGGGTAAAGTAATCTTGGTTGCAGGTGTGTCTCCTTCATCACTTTAAATATGGCCTGCCAGTCCCTTCTGGCTGGAAGAGTTTCTGCTGAAAGGTCAGCTGTTAACTTTATGGGGATTCCCTTGTGTGTTATTTGTTGTTTTTCCCTTGTTGCTTGTAATGTTTTCTTTGTATTTAATTTTTGATAGTTTGATTAGTATGTGCCTTGGTTTGTTTCTCCTTGGATTTATCCTGTATGGGACTCTCTGTGCTTCCTTGACTTGATTAACTATTTCCTTTCCCATATTAGGGAAGTTTTCAACTATAATCTCTTCAAGTATTTTCTCAGTCCATTTCTTTTTCTCTTCTTCTTCTGGAACCCCTATAATTCAAACGTGGGTGCGTTTTATGTTGTCCCAGAGGTCTCTGAGACTGTCCTCAGTTCTTTTCATTCTTTTTTCATTATTCTGCTCTGTAGTACTTATTTCCACTCTTTTATCTTCCAGGTCACTTATCCATTCTTCTGCCTCAGTTATACTGCTATTGATCCCATCTAGAGTATTTTTTATTTCATTTACTGTGTTGTTCATTGTTGCTTGTTTCATCTTTAGTTCTTCTAGGTCCTTGTTAATTCTGTTTCCAAGGTTTTGGATCATCTTTACTCTCATTATTCTGAATTCTTTTTCAGGTAGACTGCCTATTTCCTCTTCATTTGTTAGGTCTGGTGGGTTTTTATCTTGCTCCTTCATCTGCTGTGTGTTTTTCTGTCTTCTCATTTTGCTTATCTTACTGTGTTTGGGGTCTCCTTTTTGCAGGCTTCAGGTTCATAGTTCCCGTTGTTTTTGGTTTCTGTCCCTAGTGGCTAAAGTTGGTTCAGTGGGTTGTGTAGGCTTCCCGGTGGAGGGGACTGCTGCCTGTGTTCTGATGGATGAGGCTGGATCTTGTCTTTCTGGTGGGCAGGTCCACATCATGTGGTGTGTTTTGGGGTGTGGCCTTATTATGATTTTAGGCGGCCTCTCTGCTAATGGGTGGGGTTGTGTTCCTGTCTTGCTACTTGTTTGGCATAGGGTGTCAAGCACAGTAGCTTGCTGGTCTTTGAGTGAAGCTAGGTTCTGTTGTTGAGATGGAGACGTCTGGGAGATTTTCGCCATTTGATATTATGTGGGGTTGGGAGGTCTCTTGTAGACAGGTGTCCTGAAGTTGGCTCTCCCACCTCAGAGGCACAGCACTGACTCCTGGCTGTACCACCAAGAGCCTTTCATCCACACGGCTCAGAATAAAAGGGAGAAAAAGTAGAAAGAAAGAAAGAAAGAGAGAGAGAGAGAAAGGAAGGAAGGAGGAAGGGAAGGATAAAATAGAATAATGTTAGATAAAATAAGGTTATTAAAATAAAAAATTATTAAGATAGAAAAAAAAATTTTTTTAAGTTAAAAAAAAAACAAAAAAAACCCAGACAGAGCCCTAGGACAAGTGGTGAAAGCAAAGCTATACAGACAAAATCTCACACAGAAGAATACACATACACACTCATAAAAAGAGGAAAAGGGAAAAAAAAAATCTTGCTCTCAAAGTCCACCTCCTCAATTTGGGATGATTCGTTTGTCTATTCATGTATTTCACAGATGCAAGGTACAGCAAGTTGTTTGTGGGGATTTAATCCTCTGCTCCTTGGGCTGCTGTGAGATATTTCCCTTTCTCTTCTTTGTTCTCACAACTCCCGGGGCTCAGCTTTGGATTTGGCCCCGTCTCTGCGTGTAGGTCGCCGGAGGGCATCTGTTCTTCGCTCAGACAAGACGGGGTTAAAGGAGCAGCTGACTCGGGGGCTCTGGCTCACTCAGGCCGGGGGAGAGGGAGGGGCACGGAGTATAGGGTGAGCCTTCGGTGGCAGAGGCCGGCAGGACGTTGCAACAGCCTGAGGCGCGCTGTGCCCTCTCCCAGGGAAGTTGTCCCTGGATCACGTGACCCTGGCATTGGCAGGTTGCACAGGCTCCAGGATGGGAGGTGTGGAGAGTGACCTGTGCTCTCACACAGGCTTCCTGGTGGCGGCAGCAGCAGCCCTAGTGTCTCAGGCCCGTCTCTGGGGTCCGCGCTGGTAGCCGCGGCTCGCGCCCGTCTCTGGAGCTCCTTTAAGCAGTGCTCTTAATCCCCCTTCCTCGCGCACCAGGAAGCAAAGAGGGAAGAAAAAGCCTCTTGCCTCCTCAGCAGGTCCAGACTTTTCCCGGACTCCCTCCCGGCTAGCCGTGGTGCACTAACCCCCTGTAGGCTGTTTTCACGCCCCCAACCCCAGTCGTCTCCCTGCGCTCCGACCGAAGCCCCAGCCTCAGCTCCCAGCCCCGCCCACCCCGGCGGGGGAGCAGAGAAGCCTCTCGGGCTGGTGAGTGCCCGTCAGCACCGATCCTCTGTGCGGGAATCTCTCCGCTTTGCCCTCCGCGCCCCGGTTGCTGCGCTCTCCTCCGTGACTCCGAAGCTTCCCCCCTCCGCCCCCCGCAGTCTCCGCCTGTGAAGGGGCTTCTCAGTGTGTGGAAACCTTTCCTCCTTCACAGCTCCCTCCCACGGGTGCCGGTCTCATTGCTATCCTTCTGTCTCTGTTTTTTCTTTTTTCGTTTGCCCTACCCAGGTACGTGAGGAGTTTCTTTCCTTTTGGGAGGTGTGAGGTCTTCTGCCAGCGTTCAGTAGGTGTTCTGTAGGAGTTGTTCCACGTGTAGATGTATTTCTGGTGTATCTGTGGGGAGGAAGGTAATCTCCGCTTCTTACTCTTCCTCCATCTTCTCTCCCAGCCATTACCATTTATTAAATCTTGCATCTTTTCCCACTGCTTTGTTTTTTGAAAAGTTGTTTCTTCATACAATGAATTTTCAAGTCTTATTAGAATTTTGATAGATTATTTTTTTACACATAGATTATTAATTTAGGTAGAATTTATTTTAATATTATAATATTAGTTCTAGATTCTAGTGTCTCTAGCTATGTATATGATATGTCTCACCATTTATTCATGCCTTCTTTTATATTCTTTAGTAAATGCTTACATTTTTCTCCACAGTTCTTGCACATTTCTTCCATGATTTATCCCTAGGTGCTTTATTATGTTGCAACCTGAATGGGATCTTTAAAAAAAAAAAAAAATTTTTTTTCTAATCAGTTATTGCTGTTATATAGGAAGTTCATTATGTTTTCCCACCATTCTCTTTTCTTGTTGCATTTCAGTGTGCATATTTTTTTAAATTGTTTTCCAGTTCACTAATCTTCTTCTGCTAGATTCAATTTTCTATTAAACCTATCTATTGAATCCTTAATTTCAATATTATATTTTTCATTTCTAGAATGTGTTTTTGATTCTGTTAACTCCAGTATCTAGATCATCAGTGAGTTTGCTTTTACTAGCTACTTTTTTCTTGGCATTTGTCCTATGGGGCCTGTGCCTTGGCATGACTGGTAATTTGCTACTGAATACAGGATTTGTTTATTAAAAAAAAAAAGAAAGAAAGAGTTAGAGGTACCAGTTGATGCTGTTTCCACCAGAGAGGTTTCACCCTTTCCTCTACCAGGAAAATAGAGTATGGAGATGATTCCCTTGATTTAGCATGGAACTAAATCTGAGTCAAGCCTGAGCTGCCCTTTAGGTAAGACCCGGTCTACCTGCTTTCAGCCCCATATGACTGCCCAAAACTCTTCTGGTTTTTCTGTTCCTATACTAGGGACCAGACCTGGATTCTGGAGTCTAAGCCTCTATGGCAGCCCAAGTTGGCATATTCTCCTTACCAAAAAAACAAAAACAGAAACAACCAAACAACAACAACAACAAAAAAACAGTTGCAGCTCATCAATGTGAATTATTCACTCCATCTAGAGATTTTTAACAATCTAGGGCTCCTCTTCCTGGCAGGTATTTTTCTCTAAAGCATCAAGAGAATGCATAAAATTCCACTTTGATTTCAGAGATTTAATTTTACAACCCAACACAACTTTGGAATTCAACAGGTGTTGAGGGGGAAATCATCCATGGTATCTGAAGCCCCTCAAGTTTGCAGTTTTGTCACTACTTCCCTGTAAGCTCTGTCGGTTTCTCTGTTTTCTATCAGTGGATCCTCTGCCAGGGACAAGTCATGATTCTTCAAATTGGTCCATATTCAGAATCAGCCACTGCCCATGTTTGATCTTTATCTTATCTCTGAAAGAGTCTCTTCTCTCTAGAATTTTAGTCCCTGTAGTTCCTATTGCTTCCAAAGCTCTGGATTTTCAAATTATTTTTAGTATCAATGTTAAACTACTTACTGTATCTTACCCAGTAGTAGAAATGTCAGCCATTTATTTTTATGTTGGCCCTGATTTCAGCACAGTGTTTTCTTCACTTGCCATCACCATCCCCCATATGTCCAGTGTTTCTCAGAATCTTAGGTCTGATGGAGAAACCAGACATATGTGAATAAACTTGGGTTGTAAAGTGACAAATGTTCCTGAATATGAGTATTTCCACAGTTGAGACTTGGCCCATTAGAGTTTACTTTCAATAGTAGAGGAACTACAGTTCTCTTTATACAGTCACTTTCTAATTTGTGAAATCTCAGTGCAAATTCATTTACTGATTATCTAAGGTAAATCTTCAGCTTTAAGAGCATTTGGATGGTATATTTTCTAAGCCCGGTGCATTTGAATTTTTTTTCCGTTGCTTTCATACATGAATGATCACATGGTTTGCTATTAAACTCTTGAATAATAAATGCTTTGTCCTCACCCCAGGACAGTGAGGTAAATTTTTCTTCCTTGGTAGGAAGCCTGTCTTTTCTTTCTAGATGTTGAGAGGCATAGACATTTTCTGTGCACTTCAACTGTTTATATCTTTCGGGTCCAGAAAATTAATTTAAGATTGTCTATTTGGCTTTAGGGTGCAGGCATACCTCACAGATATTTTGCGCTCAGTTCCAGACCACTGCAATAAAGTGAATATCACAACAAAGCAAGTTACACAAATCTTTTCATTTCCCAGTGCATAGAAAAGTTGCATTTACGCTACACTCTAGTCTATTAAATGCACAATAGCATTAGGTCTAAAAAAATTACACACCTTAATGAAAAATATTTTATTGCAAAAAACACTAAACATCATCTCAGTCTTCAGTTAGTTGTGGTAGGAATATCAAAGATCACTGATCACAGATCACCATAACACATATAATAGTAATGAAAAAGTTTGAAATATTGCAAAAATTGCCAAAATGTGACAGAGACACAAGTGAGGAAATGCTGTTGGAAAGTGGCATCAATAGACTCGCTCAATGCAGGGTTGCCACAAACATTCAATTTGTAAAAAAATATACAATATCTGCAAAGCACAATAAAATGAGGCATGGAGTAATATCTTTTAAAATTAAATAGGACACATGTTTACTACAGAAGTTTTCCAGCACAATTTAAAGAGTATTAAAAAATCATGAAAGCCACCCTAAATTCCACCACCCTGAAGTAAAAAATGTTAACATCTTTGATCATCATTCCAGACAGACTCAATACATATATGCAAATATACAGATGGAGAAAGGAAGATAAGTAGGTGTAAATAATTTCATAAGAATAACAGTGGAGACAGCAGAAGCAAGAAGAACGACAGTCCTGCAGCCTGTGGAACAAAAACCACATTCACAGAAAGATAGACAAGATAAAAAGGCAGAGGGCTATGTACCAGATGAAGGAACAAGATAAAACCCCAGAAAAACAACCAAATGAAGTGGAGATTGGCAAACATCCAGAAAAAGAATTTAGAATAATGATAGAGAAGATGATCCAGGACATCGGAAAAAGAATGAAGGCAAAGATTGAGAAGATGCCAGAAATGTTTAACAAAGACCTAGAATAATTAAAGAACAAACAAACAGAGATGAACAATACAATAACTGACATGAAAACTACACTACAAGGAAGGAATAGCAGAATAACTGAGGCAGAAGAATGGATAAGTGACCTGGAAGACATAATGGTGGAATTCACTGCTGCAGAACAAAATAAAGAAAAAAGAATGAAAAGAAATGAAGACAGCCTAAGAGACCTCTGGGACAACATTAAACGCAGCAACATTCACATTATACCGGTCCCAGAAGGAGAAGAGAGAGAGAAAGGACCCGAGAAAATATTTGAAGAGATTATAGTCGAAAATTTCCCTAACATGGGAACGGAAATAGCCACCCAAGTCCAGGAAGCACAGAGAGTCCCATACAGGATAAACCCAAGGAGAAACACACTGAGATACATAGTAATCAAATTGGCAAAAATTAAAGACAAAGAAAATTTATTGAAAGCAGCAAGGGTAAAACAACAAATAGCACACAAGGGAACTCCCATAAGGTTAATAGCTGATATCTCAGCAGAAACTCTACAAGCCAAAAGGGAGTGGCATGATATACTTAAAGTGATGAAAGGGAAGAACCTACAACCAAGATTACTGTACCCTGCAAGGATCTCATTCAGATTCGATGGAGAAATGAAAAGCTTTACAGACAAGCAAAAGCTAAGAGAATTCAGCACCACCAAACCAGTTCTACAACAAATGCTAAAGGAACTTCTCTAAGTGGGAAACACAGAGAAGAAAAGGACACACTAAAACAAACACAAAACAATTAAGAAAATGGTCATAGGAACATACATATCGATAATTACCTTAAATGTGAACGGATTAAATGCTCCAGCCAAAAGACACAGGCTTGATGAATGGATACAAAAGAAAGACCCATTTATATGCTTTCTAAAAGAGAGTAACTTCAGACCTAGGGACACATACAGACTGAAAGTGAGGGGATGGAAAAAGATATTCCATGCAAATGGAAATCAAAAGAAAGCTGGAGTAGCAATACTCATATCATATAAAATAGACTTTAAAATAAAGAATGTTACAAGAGAAAAGGAAAGACACTACATGATGATCAAGGGATCAATCCAAGAAGAAGACATAACAATTATAAATATATATGCACCCAACATAAGAGCACCTCAATAAATAAAGCAACTGCTAACAGCTATAAAAGAGGAAATCGACAGTAACACAATAATAGAGGGGAACTTTAACAGCTCACTTACACCAATGGACAGATCATTCAAAATGAAAATAAATAAGGAAGCAGAAACTTTAAATGACACAATAGACCAGATAGATTTAATTAATATTTATAGGACATTCCATCCAAAAACAGCAGATTACACTTTCTTCTCAAGTGCTCATTGAACCTTCTCCAGGATTGATCACATCTTGGGTCACAAATCAAGCCTCAGTAAATTTAAGAAAATTGAAATCATATCAAGCATCTTTTCTGACCACAACGCTATGAGATTAGAAATGAATTACAGGGAAAAACAACGTAAAAAACACAAACACATGTAGGCTAAACAGTACGTTACTAAATAATCAAGAGATCACTGAAGAAATCAAAGGGGAAATCAAAAAATACGTAGAGACAAATAACAATGAAAATACGACCATCCAAAACCTATGGGATGCAGCAAAAGCAGTTCTAACAGGGAAGTTTATAGCTATACAAGCCTACCTCAAGAAACAAGAAAAATCTCACATAAACAATCTAACCTTACACCTAAAGGAACTAGAGAAAGAAGAACAAACAAAACCCAAAGTTAGCAGAAGGAAAGAAATCATAAAAATCAGAGTATAAATAAATGAAATAGAAGCAAAGAAAATGAGAGCAAAGATCAATACAACTAAAAGCTGGTTCTTTGAGAAGATAAACAAAATTGATAAACCATTAGCCAGACTCATCAAGAAAAAGAGGGAGAGGACCTAAATCAGTAAAATTAGGAAAAAGGAGAAGTTACAACAGATGCCACAGAAATACAAAGCACCCTAAGAGACTACTACAGGCAACTCTATGCCAATAAAATGGACAACCTGGAAGAGCTGGACAAATTCTTAGAAAAGTATAACCTTCCAAGACTGAACCAGGAAGAAACAGAAAATATGAACAGACCAATCACAAGTAATGAAATTGAAGTTGTGATTAAAAATCTTCAAACAAACAAAAGTCCAGGACCAGATGGCTTCACAGGTGAATTCTATCAAACGTTTAGAGAAAAGCTAACACCCATCCTTCCCAAACTCTTCCAAAATATTGCAGAGGAAGGAACAATCCCAAACTCATTCTATGAGGCCACCATCACCCTGATACCAAAACCAGACAAAGATACTACAAAAAAAGAAAATTACAGACCAATATCACTGATGAATATAGACGCAAAAATCCTCAACAAAATACTAGCAAACAGAATCCGACAACACATTAAAAGGATCATACAGCATGATCAAATGGGATTTATCCCAGGGATGCAAGGATTCTTCAATATACACGAATCAATCAGAGTGATACACCATATTAACAAATTAAAGAATACAAACCATATGATCATGATAAAAACTCTCTAGAGTTTATGATAAAAACTCTCTAGAAAGTGGGCAAAAAGGGAAGCTCCCTCAACATAATAAAGGCCATATATGACAAACCCACAGCAAACATCATTCTCAATGGTGACAAACTGAAAGCATTTCCTGTAAGATCAGGAACAGGACAAGGAGGTCCATGCTCAGCATTATTATTCAACATAGTTTTGGAAGTCCTAGCCATGGCAATCAGAGAGAGGCAAAACTGTCACTGTTTGCAGATGACATGATACCATACATAGAGAATCCTAAAGATGCCACCAGAACACAACTAGAGCTAATCAGTGAATTTGGTAAAGTTTCAGGATACAGAATTAATGCATGGAAATCTCTTGCATTCCTGTACACTAATGATGAAAAATCTGAAAGAGAAATTAAGGAAACACTCACATTTTCCATTGCAACAAAAAGAATAAAATACCTAGGAATAAATCTACCTAGGGAGACAAAAGACCTGTACGAAGAAAACTATAAGACACTGATGAATGGAATTAAAGATGATACCAACAGATTGAGAGATATACCATGTTCTTGGATTGGAAGAATCAATATAGTGAAAATGACTATACTACCCAAAGCAATCTACAGATTCAATGCAATCCCTATCAAATTACCAATGGCATTTTTTACGTAACTGGAATGAAAAATCTTAAAATTGTATGGAGACATAAAAGACCCCGAATAGCCAAAGGAGTCTTGAAGGAAAAAAACGGAGCTGGAGGAATGTGACTTGCTAACTTCAGACTATACTACAAAGCTACAGTAATCAAGATAATATGGTACTGGCACAAAAACAGAAACATAGATCAATGGAACAAGATAGAAAGCCCAGGGGTAAACCCACACACCTATGCTCAACTAATCTATGACAAAGGAGGCAAGGATATACAATGGTGAAAAGCCAGACTCTTCAATAAGTGGTGCTGGGAAAACTGGACAGCTACCTGTAAAAGAACGAAATTAGAACGTTCCCTAACACCATACACAAAAATAAACTTAAAATGGATTAGAGACCTAAATGTAGGACTGGACACTATAAAACTCTTAGAGGAAAACATAGGAAGAACACTCTCTGACATAAATTACAGCAAGATCTTTTTTTTTTTTTTTGGCAGTATGCAGGCCTCTCACTGTTGTGGCCTCTCCTGTTGCGGAGCACAGGCTCTGGATGCGCAGGCTCATTGACCATGGTTCACAGGCCTAACCGCTCCACGTCATGTGGGATATTCTCAGACTGGGGCACGAACCTGTGTCCCCTGCATCGGCAGGTGGACTCTCAACCACTGCGCCACCAGGGAAGCCCAGCACGATCTTTTTTGATCCACCTCCTAGAGTAATGGAAATAAAAAAAAATAAACAAATGGGACCTAATGAAACTTAAAAGCTTTTGCACAGCAAAGGAAACCATAAACAAGACCAAAAGACAACCCTTAAAATGGGAGAAAATATTTGCAAACAAATCAATGGACAAAGGATTAAACTCCAAAATATACAAACAGCTCATGCATCTCAATATTAAAAAAACAAACAACCCAATCCAAAAATGGGCAGAAAACCTAAATAGACATTTCTCCAAGAAGATATACAGATGGCCAAGAAGCACATGAAAAGCTGCTCAACATCACTAATTATTAGAGAAATGCAAATCAGAACTACAATGTGGTATCACTTCACACCAGTTAGAATGGGCATCATCAGAAAATCTACAAAGAACAAATGCTGGAGAGGGTGTGGAGAAAAGGGAGCCCTCTTGCACTGTTGGTGGGAATGTAAATGGATACAGCCACTATGGAGAACAGTATGGAGGTTCCTTGAAAAACTAAACATAGAATTGCCATATGATCCAGCAATCCCACTACTGGGCATATACCCAGAGAAAACCATAATTCAAAAAGACACATGCACCCCAATGTTCATTGCAGCACTGTTTACAATAGCCTGGTCATGGAAGCCACCTAAATGCCCATCAACAGACAAATGGATAAAGAAGATGTGGTACATTTATACAATGGAATATTAGCCATAAAAAGGAACGAAACTGGGTCATTTGTTGAGACGTGGATGGATCTAGAGACTGTCATACAGAGTGAAGTAAGTCAGAAAGAGAAAAACAAATATCGTATATTAAAGCATGTATGTGGAACCTAGGAAAATGGTACAGATGAACCGGTTTGCAAGGCAGAAATTGAGACACAGATGTAGAGAACAAGCATATGGACACCAAGGGGGGAAAGTGGTGGGTGGTGGTGGTGGTGGTGTGATGAATTGGGCAATTGGGGATGACATGTATACACTGATGTGTATAAAATTGATGACTAATAAGAACCTGCTATATAAAAAGATAAATAAAATTCAAGAATTAAAAAAAGAATAGCAGTGTATTCTTATTCAACACAAAATACTAAATTTAATTGTATTTGAACTTAACAGAACAAAAGAAAACTGAAGGAAAATCAAATGAATGATTAAACTTCAGATTAATATTTGTTTACTTCAAGAGATTTATTTCTAAAACATTTCTTTAATGTTAAGAAAAAAATCCATAATAGACATGTTTCTATTTTAATAAGTGTTTATTGACTCCCAGCTCTGAACAATGAATCAATTCCTTCTCCTCCCCTGTCCCCTTTGAGTTTTCTGTTGCTTAATTTAATTTTTTAGCATTTGTAACATTTAAAGTTTTTTTTCTCAACCATAACTCCTTCATTGTTTGTTGTATGTCTAAATGGATTCAATGCTTTCCACCAGGCTTTCTGTCACAATTTCTTGCTTGCTGTAAACGTTATTTCTATATTTTTGTCTGGTTTTCATTATGGGGCAATTTTTCAAAAAGTTCTTGTGGGAGCTATAGTTGTCCTTGGGTGTTTTCCTCTTACCTTTATAATTGAATTTTGATGTGTCTGAGTATGACACTGTTTATTTCTACTTGATTCCCCTTAGTCATGTAGACATGTCTCCTAATCTTCTACAGTGGTTATTGCTGTGGTGAAAACTGAGGCTGGTGTGATTTCTCAGCCTTGTTGATACTTTGCTCTCTGTGTCTGGATGCCTAAAGAATTCTTTTTTATTGTTAAAGTTTATTTCCCAGAAATCTTGATATTAATCTATTTCAAAAAAATATGCCAGTTTTATTTGCAGGTTTAATTCTGCCTAAATATTTAAGAATATTTTTGGCATCACTTTTGGGGTTCTTTACTTCAAAGACCTTGATTATCTTTATATTTTACTGTATTTGTCTTTCCACATACCTTGTTTCTAAATCTAGTTGCTTTAGTATATATTCTTTCTTTTGCATTTATTATGGCTTTCTCAGTATTATTAATTTGCTTCTCAGCTCTATTCATTCTATTTTTTGCTATATAAAATTATATATCAGTAATGAGTGACAGTAGTTCATTGTATTGATTATCGATTTGTTGCATTCGTTCTGCAGTCTCCTTTTAAATTTTATTCTTTGTTTTTGAGATCTTATTCATTGAACTAAAGGCTCCCACAGTCCACTGCAAAAATATGCAAGGAATCTTGTTACATGGGTTATGTTTTCTTCGATTCTGAGCTATTTCTCTCCCTTTTGCATGCTGTTTCTTTTATTTTATTTTATTTGCTGTAGTATATGTTTCATTTAAGGTCCTAGCAGGAAACTGGTGGTACATGAAAACTGGGATTATTGAGGAAAGTTTAATAAAGAAACTGTTTACAAAGGTATAGGCAGGCTTCCGGGATGCCCAAACCAACAAAAACTAGTGCAGCATCCTTCAGCCAGCAACAGTAGGGAGCCGTTTCCACCCTCAAGTCTTAAGGGGTGAGTGGATGGCATAGTTCCTGGAGCCCATAGAAGACAGCTGCAGAAAAGGCCACCTGATAGAAACTGTGGCCTTTTATGGAGGGCCGAGCTTCTCCATTGTCATGTGAGGTCAGATGAGAGAGAGGGAATAAATTCCCCAGCCTTACTCCTCTCCTTTCCTCTAACCTTTTGCAAGTGTCTTCCAACAGGAAGCCAAAAGGTAAACGTGATAAAGGTCAACCTTCCAAGACATAGAGGATTCAGGAGATGGGTGGAAAGGGGCTGGAGAGAAGGACAAATGGGGGATAACCAGAAGAGAATACTTGCAGAAATACCATGCTGCTGCTTTTCCTCTTGCTTATATTTGAGTGGTTCTGTCCAGATCTTCTTATACTCTAACATAATGTGGGTTAATTCTTCTTAGCATTCATCATGCCTAATCTGAGTCTGTTTTCTCTTTCCTTCCAAATCATACTTTATGAGGTGTTGCTTCCCTTTTACTTTTCTTGTGCTGGAGGCTATGGATATACATACAGGCATATGGGGATGGGTAGAGTTTAGATACATGATCTGGATTTTGCTCTCTTCTCTGATTTCCATTAAGTTTCTTATTTCAGTGCTCTCTCTACCAACAAAGGAATATTTACATTCCTGGGCTCTAACTCATTTCCCCAAGAATTTTTTCCACATCTATGATTTCAAATTCTGATATAATACTTCTGCTTTTCCTTCCTTTAGTGAGGATTTTACTATATCTAGTGAAATTTTCATTTCATTATACTCTTTTGCAATGCATTAAGCTCCTTTTTATCTTAACTTAATATCTTTGCAACTCATCCTGTTGTATTTTTGCCTTGCCTTTCACTTCTTGTGATTTTCTTTATATACACAATAGCTTCTTGTGTCCTTGAGTGACATGTTTTCTAAAATACCTATTTCTTGTAAGAAGTAATTTTACTCATCCACTATTTCTCTGAGTGTTTAGGATAATGTTCCTTTCCCCTGATTCCCATAGGTCCAAAGCTTTTTTTTCACTTTGATTCAAACAAAGCAGGAAATATCTATACTCTGTCGAAAGACTGGATGTGTGTAATTCCCTTGGCTTTTCTCAGTGTCAACTTGGCTACCGGTCAAATCCCCTTGTCAAATCTACTGTTTAGAGGAGAGGTTGATGTGGACAGCATCCAGCCAAGTTCCTAATGTTGAGCAGGCATTTGTCTAATACATCTTGGCTGTACTGAGGTGGGAGCTTCCCTTGCTCCCCACTCTTGGCTGTCTGATATTTTGAACAGATGCAATCCATGCGAAGCTATAATTAGAGGGCAAACTACTGCCAGGGCTTTTTCTGCCAGGGAATTTCTATGCTCAACTAGAGTACCTCTCTGTAGGGTCTGTACATCCTTGATTATACTGTGTCACAATGCCTGGTCCTACCCCCCCCCCCATTTTTGGTGTGATGATTTATTGCCTCTCAATGGATATAGAGAAACAACAAAGGGAGGCATGATCTGCTCACTTGATGAACATAAATTAAGAACTGACAAACCATATTTAAAAATTGTTTTCTGAGTTAGAGTCCCTGGGCGGGAAGTCAGGTGGTGGAGGAGGAACACAAAATCTTTCTACCTTCTTTCAGACAGGTAACAAATCATCATTTCTTTTCTCATTCTTATTCTTTCACTTTTCATAGTTAATGGAAATTCCTCAGCTTCTCCAGTGGTTTTTGTGGCAATCTGAAGTTTCATCTTTCAAAGCTCTTCACTGTGGGAAGTTTTGAGCGTACGTCACTGTGGCTAGAACGATGCCGTTTTCAACCAGGAACCATACTCTCCTGGACCCTGAAAAAAGAGAACATGCAAGAAAATTGGACATAAAGTATGCAATCATCCATTCTTAGTTTGATGAAATGTCAAACACTTCCTACCATCTAGACCAACTTTTCCTTGATGGTGTCACTGTCTTTGGTTGAAAGAGGAATTCCACAGGTAGTGTGTAATTTTATTTAAATTTGCTTCATATGTGAGGCTAGAGGCATTATTTACCTATGTGCATGAGCATTCTGAGTAAATTTAGTTTAATAATAAATTATTGCTAACCAAATTAATCAGTAAAGAGAGGTATGAGAAATAACTGTGAAGTTCCTTGCTTGGCTGTTTTGTAATAATGAGATTGAACTACATGTTTAGATTCTCTGTGGTGTGACTGATAGAAGCAGTCTATTAATTAATTGTGGGGCCTCTGTGACCTTTCACTGATCCCACTGCTAACAGAGGTTTAATATACTAAGACCAGAGATACCAGAGTGGCTCCCCAGAGAACCATAAAGAGATTGCAGTCATCCCTCAGGATCCATGGGGGATTGATTGCAGAATCACCACAGATGCCAAAATCTGCAGATGCTCAAGTCCCTTATACAAAATGATGTGGTATTTGCATTAAGCTACATACATCTTCCTTTGCAGTTTAAATCATCTCTAGATTACTTATAATACCTAATACAATGTAAATGCTATGTAAATAGTTGCCTACATTGGACAAATTCAAGTTTCACTTTTGGGAACTTTCTGGGATTAAAAAAAAGTTTTTGATCTGCTCCTGGTTGAATTCATGGACGTTGAACCCACGGATACAAAGGGCCAACTGTAATTCTATTTTTCTGGCTCTTCATAACTATAAACATATAGCTAAATGACATCAATATTTTTTCCTTTGACAGTTAATTTATCTGTATTTCTCTGATACTAAAAATGCAAATTTTCTCTCTCTTCCTCCATATTTATGTATGTCTGTGCCCATGCTTTCCTCTTGCCCATATAACACGTTGGCTAATCCCCTCATTTCCTTCAAATCATACTTTTTCAATTATCTCTACTTTGACAATGCTATGAAAAAAGTATAACCCAATCTCCAGTCTTGACTCTCTCAATCCCCCTTACCTCTCCCCACCAAATGCTCTATCTTTTAATTTATGGTATTTATCACCTTCTAACAAACCTTAATTTATATATTTATTGTGTTCTTTGTTATGTTATATCCCCCCTTTCTATCAATCTTGCTAGGACGTTAGCTTCATAAAGGCAGGCTTCTGTGTTTTCTTCATGGCTATATCCCAAGGATCTAGAACAGTGCCTAGCATATAGTAGATGCCCAGTAAATGTTTTTTGAAGGTATGAATGCATGAGTAAATGAATGATATGTCCCTTCTCTTTTCTATGTCCTTTTCTCAGTCTATACTATAAAGCCTTGTCTCCTGTGGAATTTTGCTTATTATTTTTCCCCCCTGTAATGTTTAACTATTGTGGTTCCCTCTTCTTTGGACCCTAAAAACATGATTAAGTCTCCCTCATTCAAAAAGAAATGCATACCAAACCTGCCTCGATCTTTAATGTCCTCTTTCTCCTTCCTGACGTCACAAGACTTCTGGAAAGGGTGTATCTATTTTTAACATGTTTTAACGTCACTCCTCCATTCACTGCCTTGCCCTCTGATTTCTCTCTTGGCTACAGAACTGAAATGGCTAATGTAAACCATCAATTGTCTTCTTTTAGTCCTCATCTTATTTCATCGCTTTGTGGGCTTTGGTGGTGGTAACTAATCCCCCCATCTTGAAGGTTTGTCCCCATTGGTTTCTAATATTGTTTTGGTTTTCTTCTTGTCCACCAAGCACAATTTTTCTAGCTCTGCTGTATCAGCTTCTCCACCTGCCCCTTGAGTTGTGTCCTCCAGAATTTAGGACTACTCTTTCTTCTTTCTTTACATACTCTCTAGCCAGTTTCATCCACCCTGGTGTTAGTTACTATGATATTACCAATCACCTCATCCTCCACTCCCAGCTTCACATTTGTTTTGCCAAATTACTATTGAGTATTTTCAACTCAGTGCTCAAGAGCACTTCAGGAAGACACACCTAAAATGGATCTCATTAGTTTTCCAATCTCTACATTTCCTCAACTTCATCTTTCTGCTTTCATTACCTTAGCTAATGACAATCCCATCCACATATTTTCCCAAGCAAGAAACATCAGGGTCAATAGTGACTCCTCCCTTATACCTAAATTATTCATCCAGTTCTTGTCACCGCTAACAGAAACTCATCTACACAGTTAGTTCCTTTATCTCCATTCCAAATTCCATATGCATTGGTTCCCTATCATTTCTATCTGGATTATTGCAATATTCCTTTAACTGATCTTGGTTTCAGTTTCTTATTATCTGCTCCTAATTCAACCCAACTAAAATCTTCAAAAACAACTAATATTCCAATAAACACTTATTAAGCACCTACTTCAGTCCCATCAGAAACAAATAACGGTCCCTGCCCTTAGATGACCATGTGTTTACAAGAGGCCCATGTACAAACAGAATGCAATGTGGTTGAGTGAATAAATGCAATACTAAAGATATGAACAAAATGAAATGAGGTGGATTGTCTCAGAGTCACATGCATCTGTCAGAGCAGAGGCCTTCGTCTCCAGATTCCTAATGCAGTGCACTGTCCACTGTGGCAGTGTCGTCACTTCCTGCACACCAGCTACAGTGTAGAGGACATTTCCCTTTTATTTTGGTGATGACGGAAGTTGTTTATTGAATGGGAGTTTATTTGTCTCTGGTGTTTGCGGATAATAAAGTTCAGACTAGGGTGGTAGTGATAAGTGATCAGTATTTTGAAGGTAAAGCCAATAGGTTTTGCTAATTAGTTGTATATTAAAGTATGAGAGAAAGAATGGAATGAAAGATGATACTAATGTTGGACCTGACTCCAACAAGAAGGACAGAGTTGTTATTGACTGAGATGGAGAAGATCACAGGAAAAACAAGTTGGGCAGCAAGGTGGGGATGGGGTTGGAATCAAGAATTCAGTTTATGATATGTAAAGTCTGAGACATCTAGTGGCCATCCAAGTTGGAGATGTTGAGTAGGCAATTAGATATCACAGACTGAGGTTCAGTGAAGAGATCAGGGCTTGATATATAAATTCATGATTATTAATTGTATTGTTGATATTCAAAACTTTAGGAATAGATGGGATCACCTAGGAAGGGAATGTAGAAAGAGAATCGTTCTGAGGAATTATGCTCAGGGACTCCAGTCTTTAGAGATCCAGGAGGTCAGGAGAATCCAGTAAAGGAAACAGAGAAGGAAGAGCTATTGAGGACAAGGTGACAGAGAAAGAACAGCTATTGAGGAAAAGGAGACCTAGGTGAGTGTGGCATCCCAAAGGGCAAGAGAATAAGGTGTTTTAAGGAAAAGGCAGTGATCAGATGTGACAACTGCTATTGGTAGTTCACGTAGTTTGGGAAGTGTGAATCGACTACTAGATTTAGCAACTGGAAAATCATTAGTGACTTAACAAGAGCAGTTTCAGTGGAGGATTGGAGGGATAAAGCATAATTGGAGTGGGTTCAAGAGAGACTGAATGGAAAGACTATAAACAACTCTCTCAAGGACTTATCTTATAAAAAGGATTTAAGAGCTGGAGCAGTAGCTGAAGGGATACAGAGATTGGAGGAGAAAAAGAATGAGGCAGGCAAGAAAGGGGACAACTGGAGGAAACATGTTCTTGAGCTGGCACATGAAAACGGGATCCAGTGCCCAAGAGGAGGAGTTGACCTGAATAGGAGTCCAGAAACTTGGAAGACCTGGTGATTGAAATGATATGAAGTTGTAAAGTCATACCTTATCACAAAGGCCTTTGAATGGTACATTTTTTTAAGTTTTGAGTTTATCATATAGGACATAGGGAACTACTGTATATTTTGAGCAGGAGAAACATATGATTGGAGAAAGACATGGTTTGGACAATGAACTGCTCTCAGGCCAGGAACTTTAGAAATGAGCAACTCACACTGCTAGTCTCTTCTTCCAAGTGACTCTTCTCCAGATTCAGCCTTGTTTTATTCATTCTACTATAGGTAGGACATTTCTCATTTGCTTTGCTTTGTTTTTGTATTTTGTCCTGAGTTTATAGTTGTTAATCTGCAAAGATAAGGTTCAGGATGCACTACATGGCTATACTGGAAGCAAAAGTTGAGTCATATATTCTTGGCAAAATATTCCAGTTGTATGAATTATTCCATCAAAAGCACAATTAGCTCCTTTGGCATCTTTTGTGGGCTTCCTCCAGATGTTGATGGCCCTCCCAAGTTGGAGTGCTTTAATTAGAGCATATTATCATTGTGGTATTACACTTCCCAACCAGATGACATGATTAATTTCATTGCACTCTTACGAGTAGATTGGACATTGAAAGGAAGGACTCAGGTACTGGCAATAAACTTTTGTTCTAAGTCATCTGGTCTAAGGTAGACCTTGGCTCTGATACTTGATTACATGATTTTAAAATTCCACAGCACTTGATGTTTCCTTTGCTAATTTGACAAGGTCACTTTGTGTACACACATTAGATGACCAGTGATTCTCCAATGCATATAACATGGCTTCAATTCTGTTTCTTGGTTTCTCTCCATAATGACTACAGATATAAGCCACATAGACAGCTAAATGATCAAAGCGTCATTCCTGAAAAAATCAGTTTATATTTACTCAGCTTGCTCAATCAGTGTTAAATCAAACTAAGTCATGACATAGAATATGAAACCTGGATCATACCAAGCCACTGATTCATTCAAGGCAAAGCTATTTAAGTCCCTCTTTAAGTGGGAGAGTAATTTTTGATGTTAGATACTCAAGTAATGGCTTGAAAATCATGTTGGTCAGTATAAAATCTTCTAAGCTTCCTGCATGTTTAACATACCATGAATACAAAGCATCAAGTCTGTGTGGGTTTTGAAAATAATAGACTAGACTTCCTAGAATGTGGTGAGTAGAGAATTGAATGGTTATTAACAGAGAACTCAAGGGAAACATAAAAATGATAGGCTCCTTATTTGATCGGATTTAATTCGACAATATAGAGAGCTTGAAAGCTTTATCGTAATATATTAGGAAGTCAGCAGTGTGGCTGAAACCCCAATCAAACCTCAACTCCACAGTTCAGGACAAATAGACCCTTTATTGGCAGTATCAGCTGAGCACTGTAGTGTGCTTGTCCAAGGTTCATAACAGGGAACATAATGGAAAGTGTGTCCTTCTGTGGAAATTGACTCATTATTCATTCAAAAAAATGTATGTGTTAGTGTGCTAAGATGAGTAAGATGTGATCTGTGGCATTAAAGAACTTGAGATTTAGTTGGAAGTGACAAAATATTAACAAAATGTGCCATCAATTGTCATAAGTAGCTCCATAGCAATGTGCACAGGCTACAGTGGGTTATTAAGGAAGGGGTCAGTGTACCTGGAGGAGCTTTAGGAAGGTCAGAGGATCAGGAGGTAATATGGCAGCTGAGATGAATAACTGTTTATCAGGCATAAATGGCAAGAGAGGGCTTTACAGGCATAAGGAGCCATTAGAACAAAGCCAGGATGACTTCTCTGAGGACATGTCAGTAGTTTGGGATGATAGAATATTGGGAGCAAAAAATGAGACTAGAGGGTATGTCGAGTGTCATTATTTAAGCCATGGAGAAGCAGACTGGAATCAGAAGGACACCATAGGACAGGCACTGCGGTGGATGAGAGTAGGGACTTCGGAGTAACTGGGGTCCTGACTCTGCCACTTCAACCATGTGTGAACTCGGTCTACTTGCTTAGCTTGCTTAAGCTTTAATTTCACAATCCAGCAGAGATATAGTGTGGCCCCCTGAGCCCTCTAATCTCATGTCATCTAACTCTTCCTCATTCACTAGGCTGTAACTATACCAGATCTCTTTAATGACCTCCAAGGAATGAAACTTACTCCTGTATCCAAGTCTTTGCTCTTGTTGTTCCTCAACCTCTATGCTCTTTATCCAGCTTTTTGGGGTGCTGGCTTCTACTCATCACTGAGCATCCAGTGCAAATGTCCTCTTCCAAGAGGAGCCTGTCTTGTCTATTGTCTCTAAAGTAGTGTCTCCCACCCTCCATCCCACACAATCTTTGTCTCATAACTCATTTCCTTCTTTATTCTTATCATCATCAGAAATTATCTTGATTTATGATGTACTTGTGTATTAGTTATTTCATGCCACTGGAATATAAGCTTCAGAACTCTATGTCTATCTCCACATATTTAGTTTTCTGGGGATAGCTTCCATAACTTTCATTTGAATCTTAATGTAGTAGGTATTCCTACTATATATTTAGTATTCCTACTATATTCCTATATAACACAGAAATCACTGATTTAAATCCTGATAATTCACTCCTTTTATCCAAATAAATTCCTAATGACTCAAACATTTAGATATTTTAGAAAATAAAACCATAAAGACTTTAAAATTGCACCGTCCAACATGGTAGCCACCAGTCACTTGTAGCTATTACATTAAAATTAAAGTTAATTAAAATTAAATAAATTGAAAATTCAAGTCCTATGTTTTACTAACTGCATTTCAAGTACCCAACACTTTGGAACTAGTGGCTACCATATTGGATAGTGCAGATATAGAACATTTATACCACTGAGAAAGTTCTATAAGACAGCTGGGTGGATTTACTTATAATCTTATAGAAAAAGCTTTTCAAAGCAGGTTATAAAACCTAGAAAGGGAGAACTATGATAAGTTTAATTGTATGAAAATTAGGAAGTTCCACATAGCCAATGGTATAAACAAAATAAAACAAAATAACAAAAATGGAAAATACTTGCAACTTTAATGAGAGATGAAAAGGTAATTTCCTTAGGTTTACAAAAAATTCACATAATTCAATAACTAAAAGAAAAACAACTTGATTGAAAATGTTAAAGAAAATAAAGTCACGTGTCAAAAGCATGTGGAAAGATGTTTAACCTCACTCATTAAAAATATATGTCTAAACAATAGTGACATCCCTTTTGAAATCTATTGAATTGGCAAAAATGAATAGGTTTGGTAGTAGTGAAGGTATGGCAACTTGCCCTATTAATCAAATAAATTATGTATTTTCCTGAATAAAATAGAGGTCCTAAAGGAAAGGATGAAAAGCAAGAAATTAGAATATACTAACTGTTTTGGTCAGTTTGAGCAACTTTAATAAAAATACCGTAGACTGGAAGCTTAAACAGCAAATATTTATTTCTAACATTTCTTGAGGCTGGGAAGTCCAAGATGAAGGCACCAGAAGATCCATTGTGTAATGAGGACCTGCTTTCTATCATATAGATGACTGGGCTCCACTTTCGTGACATAATTATCTCCCAAAGTCCCTACCCTCTAATAGCATCACCTTGGGGCTTAGAATTTCAATGTGAGTTTTGAGGGGACTCAAGCATTCAGTTCATAACATGAATGTTGTTTGCTATCCTTTTGAAAAATTTACCCAATAAGCATTATGTTATATATATGCTTCTGTACCTTATTTCTTTCATTTTATATTATATTTTTGAGAATTTTTTATATCATCCCATAAATATCTAGTTCATTTTTATGGCTGTGTGGTATATTATTGTGTGCACATGCATTAATATGTTTAACTCTTAGTTGTAGGCATTCATCTTCTTTTGAAACCCCTGGAGTGGATCATGGTTGGTCTACATCAATCATGGTGGTTCCACCCCTGCTTACACTTCCCCAACCCTGACACTCCCTCCAACTCCCCTAGCCCCAGCATTTGCTTTTGGAGTTGGCATGTTACCCTGCCAATGAGACATGAGAGAGAGTTAGCAGGAGGGCTTCTGGAAAATGTTTACCTCTGTGATTAAAAGAGACACTAATAGGAAATTGTCCCTCTACCACTGGATGTGATAACTTGTAACTTTGATAGCCATCTTGGGTCCATGATACAGGCTAGCCTAAGGACCAAGCTTATGTGCTAATGATGACAGGGCAGAAATAAGGAAATATCCTGGGTCTTTGATGCTGATGAGCACTTGATTAATTAGTCCCAGAGCTAACCCATCTCCATACTTTTTGTTGGATGAGATAGTAAGATATTTCTATTTTTTAAGACAATTGAATTAGAATTTTCTGCTACTTATAGCCAAAAGAATATATGTAACTTAAAAAAATTTTTTTTTGTATTGAAATCATTGTAGACTCACAGGAGATTGCAAAAATAGTGTAGAAAGACCTGCCTACCTTTCATCTAGCATTGCCAAAAAGTAATATCTTGTCTAACCATAGTACAATATCACAACCACAAAATTGACATTGGTGTAATACTACAGATCTTATTCAGTTTGCACTGTTTTTACATACAGTCCTCTGTGTGTGTGTGTGATTCTATGTAATTTTATCCCATATATAGAGTTGTGTAGCTACCACCACAATTAAGAATTGTTCCATCAGCTCAAAGGAACTCCTTTCTGCTATCCTTCTATTCTCCATCTACTCTGACAACCACTAATAAGTTGTTAGCCTAGAGTTTTATCATTTTGAAGGTGTTATTTAAATGGAATTATTTTTGAGGCTAATTTTTACTAAGCATAAGGCCCTCCCTTGAGAACAATTCTGTTTGTTGCATATATAAATAGTTCTTTTTTATTGATGAGTATGTTCCATTATATGGATGTGCCAGAATTTGTTTAACCATTCACCTACGGACATTTGGGTTGTTTGCAATTTTTGGTTTTATAAATAAAGCTTCCATGAACATTTACACACAGGTTTTGGTGTGTGTGTGTGTTAATACAAGTTTCCATTTGTTTGGGTTAAATCCCCAAGAGTGTGATTTCTGGGTCATAGAGTTAGTACATATTTAAATTTATAAGAAACCGCCAAACAATCTTCCAGAGTGGCTGTACCATTTTATATTCTGAGCAGCAATGTATGAGAGTTTCGGTTTCTCTGTAATCACCAGCATTCAGAGTTATACTACATTTTTAAAAGCTCTTCTAATAAGTTTATTAGAAAACTCTTCTAATAAATGTGGCGATGTCCCATTGAAATATCTCATTTTCAAAGGATATATAGAAATTAACAACAATGGTTATATTGAGGGAAACAGTTTGGAAACAAAAGGAAAAGTAGACATTTTACTTGTAACTTTCTGTTTTGTTTGTATTTCTTAGGTGCATATATTGATATGTTACATTTAGTAGATCACCAGGGTTATGGGTCATTGTTTTCTTTTTATCTTTATATTTGTTTTCAAATCCATAATAAATGTTTAACAATTCTGATCTTATTTCAAATTGGAAGTAAACGTCTATTTACCTGTCTCTGTATTGTCATCAGAATTAATGTCAAGGAAATGCTGCAGGCATCTAATAATATTGGCTGTCCTGGTTTTACATTTCACTGTCTTAACACTCATTTACCCAAACTGAATATAATCATTTCCTTGTGTCTACAAATTCGCCAGACTACATCCTGTGCTAGACATGACTCCATTTGTTGTCTTCTGAAGTCACACAAAGCAGAATATATTTTCTTGTTAAATGCCATGCTTAATAGCATTTTGAAATTTAATTGCTTCTCTTTTGTGCAACTAAAAGAGAATGTAAAAAACGTAAAATCACACATTGCCTTCCTCAAAGTCTGTTTCCCTCACAACACTATATTTACTTTCAATTTGATCATTTTAAGAGGAATGTTTATACTTCATTGGCTTTTTGAGTAAGGTCACATAAATATGTAGACACTGGTTATTTGCTGTCTGAATAATGAATCTCAGGAAGGCCTGCAAACCCTCTGCATTCATCAGAGACAGAAAAAATTGCCTAATCAAATACATGAAAGGAACAGAATAGAATGAAGTAGGACATGACCTGTCAGGGAAAATGAGTTATGCTGGGCAGAATCATTTCAACTACCTTCAAGGTCATCACCTTTTGACTTGAATGGATTCATTGTGTGTTAAACCATTCTGATTGTTCACATGTGTCAATGCCCTTCAGCCAAAGGCTAGCAGGAACACACCTGTAATGAAATGAGTTGAGTTCATTACCCATAGCGACAGTGGAGAGCACACACCATGGAGAACTATTGGTGTCTTAGTAAGAGGATGTTCTAGGGTTTGGGAGAGGGTCTGAGGAAGCTGGGCTTTTCTCTAAGCTGGCTGACAGAAAGCAGGGGCAATTCTATGATTGGGTATCTAAATCATATCTATAGAAATGGGGGAATGGAATGAGCATAGAGATCTTACTGGTAAGATAGCCATCACTCATCTTAACCAAGAAACAGGGGTGTTTGGCATTTTGTGGATGGCACAGTGACCTTGATTTTTGTCTCTGCTTAGAAAAAATTATACAGTGACCTAGTTTTATCTTATTTAATCCACAGTCTCAGAGTAATCTAGTCTGAGATTAGTATACTCTGAGATTGATAATGTTCAATAAAAGAATAATATGGACTTGCTGTGGGTACCAGACCAACTTCTGAATGTCTCCAGTTGCTCCTTTGCTTTCTTTCTCACATGATTGAAAACATTGAAGCACCCATACCATAATTTGCTATGTGGACCATAGCTTGGTGTATGTTATACTCATGTATCTTTAAATGTATTTCATTTATATGCCATAGCTTTTTGACCTGGCTTTCAGATATGTTGTCATTATTCCAAGGTTAAATGCAAACATAAAATGCACAGCTTTCTCATCAACTTGGAAGTCTGTTTCTAGGGTCTGTCTGATACAGCCTTCTGCCTCCAGGCTAAGCTACCCATGATGACTGTGAAAAATTGATGTCTTTTCTGCTTTTAATGATCTAATTGAAAGGAAGAAAATTCCACTGTTGCCCTCAGAAGTCCATAGCCTTCACTCTGACCCTTTGAAAATGGTTTTCTACTTCATCCTCCACGGAGACGATCCTCCACGGAGACGCTCTCTCTCCTGTGTAACTGAACTCATTTCCTGAAGCAGGCTTTAGAATTGAGGACTCAAAACCAGGCAGAATTTGAACTGAATCTGGCCATCTAACCTGTTTTATTTTGTATGCATTATGTTTTACAAAGAGGAGAAATTTCATATAAAATTCATCTTTTCACCTGCCTTGATGAATCAGAATATTTGGTCACACTAGGCAACAGACTGGTTGAAGCTGAGTAGCAACTGTTCCTTTAGGTTATCCAAAGTTTGCCATGGTCCCCACCACAGCCTACTGCACTACTGCCCTGTACCACTCATCGTGTTTCCTGCCCGGCCTCATAACACTTGAGGTGTCACCCCTGGCATAGACACCTTTTCTCTGCTGCTTGTATATATTTCTCAAAACAGGCTATGGATTGTAAGGTGGTCTATGGGGTATATTCAATGTTATTCAATAAACATAATAGACCTTGCTAGAGTGTGAATTGTGTTTTAAGTTTTAGAAAACACATTATTTTTATATTAAATGCAATATAGATATATTATGGAATGTAATGGGGAATGGATTTATAGATAGATCTAGAAATTTTATAAAAGCCTGCTTCAGACAGCTGCCTCAGGCTATGCCCCAGACCAGCCCATGAGGTGGTTGAGGAGAAATGTGTACCTTCGTCTTTGCCATTGGAGTCACTTTGGCAGAAAAATTATAGAAAAGCAGTACTAATATAATCATTTCAAGTTTATATTTTCCTGTTTTTGCAGACTTTCAGAATGTCATGGAGTTTTTGAAAAGGAAGGAAATTTAGATGTTAGCTAACCTTTAACTAACTAGTTTATTGGGGGTATGAAATGTATCAATACATAAAGCCACTCTGGGCAGAGACAGAATCCAGATAACCAGATTTCCAGTTCTTGTTCTATGTGAAATGTATAACTGCTGAACATAATAGCAAGAGTTATAGCTAAATTATGAAGTATTACTATTTCTTTGGTTTGATAATTCTACTTGTTACTTATAGAAGAGCAGATAGAAAACTTATTTCTCAGAGAAATTTGAAAATCTTCCCTGATGAAGTATGAAAATAGTTTCTAATGATGTATAAGGTAAATGATCTCAAGTAAGACTCAAATGAAAGTTGTTGGTTACACTAGGTTTTATAGGTTGGCACCTTTAGATAGTTTTAACTCTGAATTTGCAGTGATTTGAAGCACAATAGTTGTGGGAGATGGAGAGAGAAAAAATATTACAACACAAATGAATCTGATTTTTCAAACGTGACATAATATTTTCCTCATCTTTGACAATATAATGAAAATGGCATATTTACAGATCAAACGTCATGCTTCTGATTTAATGTATTTGTTTTTCCCTTTTTAATAGCCTCTCTTTTTTTGCTTTTTTATTGAAGTACAGTTTACATATAATACTATATTAGTTTCAGGTGTACAACAGTGATTCGACATTTATATACATTGCAAATGACCACCACAATAAGTGTAGTAGTCATCTGTCACCATGCAAAGTTATTAGATTATTATTAACTATATTGCTTTAGTGCACATTACATCCCATGACTTATTTGTAGGTTTATACCTCTTATTCTCTTTGACCTATTTCACCCAAGCCCCCAGGCTGCCTCCCTCCAGCAACCACCAGTTTGTTCTCTCTATGAGTCTGTTTCTGTTCTGTTCTGTTCTTTTGCTTGTTTTGTTTTTTAGATTTCACGTATCAGTGAGATCACATGGTATTTGTCTTTCTTTGTCTGACTTATTTCACTTAGCATAATACCCTCTAGGTCCGTCCATGCTGTTGCTATTGGCGATATAGATTTCGTTGTTTTTTATGACTGAGTAAATATTCCATTGTATATATAAACACGTATTCTTTATCCATTCATCCATTCGTGGACACTTGGGTTGCTTCTGTATCTTGGCTACTGTAAATAATACTGCAGTGAACTTGGGGGTGCATATATATTTTCTAATTAGTGTTTTTGTTTTCTTTGGATACCCAGAAACGGAACTGCTGGATCTATGGTAGTTGCATTTTTAACTCATTGAGGATCCTCCATACTGTTTTCCATAGTGGCTACACCAATTTACATTCCCACCAACACTGTATATGTGGGTTCCCTTTTCTCTACGTCCTTGCTAACACCTGTTAGTTTCTTATCTTTCTGATAATAGCAGTTCTGACAGGTGTGAGGAGACATCTCACTGTGGTTTTTCTTTTTTTTTTTTTTTTTTACATCTTTATTGGAGTATAATTGCTTTACAATGGTGTTAGTTTCTGCTTTATAACAAACTGAATCAATTATACATACACATATGTTCCCATATCTCCTCCCTCTTCTATCTCCCTCCCTCCCACCCTCCCTATCCCACCCATCCAGGTGATAAAAATGCACCGAGCTTATCTCCCTGTGCTATGTGGCTGCTTCCCACTAACTATCTATTTTACATTTCATAGTGTATATATGTCCATGCCACTATCTCACTTTATCACAGCTTACCGCTCCCCTTCCCCGTATCCTCAAGTCCATTCTCTAGTAGGTCTGTGTCTTTATTCCCATCTTGCCCCTAGGTTCTTCACGACATTTCATTTTTTCTTAGATTCCATATATATGTGTTAGCATACGGTATTTGTCTTTCTCTTTTTGACTTACTTCACTCTGTATGACAGACTCTAGGTCCATCCACCTCACTACAAATAACTCCATTTCGTTTCTTTTTATGGCTGAGTAATATTCCGTTGTATATATGTGCCACATCTTCTTTATCCATTCATCCGATGATGGACACTTAGGTTGTTTCCATCTCCTGGCTATTTGTAAATAGAGCTGCAATGAGCATTTTAGTACATGACTCTTTTTGAATTATGGTTTTCTCAGGGTATATGCCCAGTAGTGGGATTGCTGGGTCATATTGTAGTTCTATTTGTAGTTTTTTAAGGAACCTCCATACTGTTCTCCATAGTGGCTGTACCAATTCACATTCCCACCAGCAGTGCAAAAGTGTTCCCTTTTCTCCACACCCTCTCCAACATTCATTGTTTCTAGATTTTTTGATGATGGCCATTCTGACTGGTGTGAGATGATATCTCATTTTAGTTTGATTTGCATTTCTCTAATGATTAATGATGCTGAGCATTCTTTCATGTGTTTGTTGGCAATCTGTATATCTTCTTTGGAGAAATGTCTATTTAGGTCTTCTGCCCATTTTTGGATTGGGTTGTTTGTTTTTTGTTATTGAGCTGCATGAGCTGCTTATAAATTTTGGAGATTAATCCTTTTTCAGTTGCTTCAATTGCAAATATGTTCTCCCATTCTGAGGGTTGTCTTTTGGTCTTGTTTATGGTTTCCTTTGCTGTGCAAAGGCTTTGAACTGTCATTAGGTCCCATTTGTTTATTTTTGTTTTAATTTCCATTTCTCTAGGAAATGGGACAAAAAGGATCTTGCTTTGATTTATGTCATAGGGTGTCCTGCCTATGTTTTCCTCTAACAGTTTTATAGTGTCTGGCCTTACATTTAGGTCTTTAACCCATTTTGAGCTTATTTATGTGTATGGTGTTAGGGAGTGTTCTAGTCTCATACATTTACATGTACCTGTCCAGTATTGCCAGCACCACTTATTGAAGAGGCTGTCCTTTCTCCACTGTACATTCCTGCCTCCTTTATCAAAGATAAGGTGACCATATGTGTGTGGGTTTATCTCTGGGCTTTCTATCCTGTTCCATTGATCTATATTTCCGTTTTTGTTCCAGTACCATACTGTCTTGATTACTGTAGCTTTGTAGTACTCTCTGAAGTCAGGGAGCCTGATTCCTCCAGCTCCACTTTTTGTTCTCAAGATTGCTTTGGCTATTCGGGGTCTTTTGTGTTTCCATACAAATTGTGAAATTTTTTGTTCTAGTTCTTTGAAAAATGCCAGTGGTAGTTTCATAGGGATTGCATTGATTCTATAGATTGCTTTGGGTAGTAGAGTTATTTTCACAATGTTGCTTCTTCCAATTCAAGAACATGGTATATCTCTCCATCTATTAGTATCATCTTTAGTTTCTTTCATCAGTGTCTTATAATTCTCTGCATACAGGTCTTTTGTTTCCTTAGGTAGGTTTATTCCTAGATATTTTCTTCTTTTTCCTGCAGTGGTAAATGGGAGTGTTTTCTTGATTTCACTGTCAGATTTTTCATCATTAGTGTATAGGAATGCCAGAGATTTCTGTGTATTAATTTTGTATCCTGCTGCATTACCAAATTCATTGATTAGCTCTAGTAGTTTTCTGGTAGCCTCTTTAGGATTCTCTATGTATAGTATCATGTCATCTGCAAACAGTGACAGCTTTACTTCTTCTTTTCCAATTTGGATTCCTTTTATTTCCTTTTCTTCTCTGATTGCTGTGGCGAAAACTTCCAAGACTATGTTGAATAAGAGTGGTGAGAGTGGGCAACCTTGTCTTGTTCCTGATCTTAGTGGAAATGCTTTCAGTT
>RJWK010018327.1:0-33433 GCA_004363435.1 Platanista minor | reverse complement strand
TTTTTTTTTAAGATTTTTTTTTTTTTTGGCCATGCTGCAAGGCATGTGGGATCCTAGTTCCCCGACCAGGGATCGAACCCGCTCCCCCTGTGATGGAAGCGTGGAATCATAACCACTGGAAGTCTGAAACCCCCTTCCCCACCTTTTTTGAGACAAAGCGCTGTTAGAAGAAGGGATTAAGACTGGTCATGAACAACGAGGGGCTTCTAAGGGATAGGAGGGCAAAGAATCATAAGATAGCTACTGAACTAGGGTCTTGGTTAAAGATAGGGTTTAGAGCCAATAAATTAGCAGTGTAGGAGTGGGACAGATGTAAGGAAGCAGCCATAGGCAGTTAAATACTTTTTCTCCCCTGACCTTAGGTAACCTAAAAGAAAAATATGACTATACCAAATAATTTTTGATGTCCTATAATGTTCAAGGGTTCATCAGCGCTCATTTTTCTGTGGGCAGATTATATGTACAGAATAGCAGATAACATTGTCAGCCAAGCCTGGGCGTAGGGGAGTTAACCTTGTCCACCAACTGCTAGAGGCCTGACCCTGCCCTCAGCAGCTGTGGAGAATAAAAGTATCAGCTTGGTCAGCTCCTGGCACGCAGGGCAGTAGAAGTTTAGCTGCGTGGAATTGGGTCTCATACTAGAGTTCCTTGGCACTCCTTGGCACCATAGCTGCCTTACTCTCTCCTGAGTTGGGGATGTAGACTTCCTCTTGTTGGCTGCTTTGGGCTTCCCAAATTTGTTGAGGTTCTTAATACAAATCAGTGTTGTTCTCTGCAGGAATGAAAAAATGAATTTCCTCTACAGAAAAAGGTTGAGAATAATGGGTATTAATAGAAAAAGCAAGAACAGGGCTTCTCTGGTGGTGCAGTGGTTAGGAATCAGCCTGCTAATGCAGGGGACACAGGTTCTAGCCCTGGTCCGGGAAGATCCCACATGCCGCGGAGCAACTAAGCCCGTGGGCCACAACTACTGAGCCTGCGCTCTAGAGCCCGCGAGTCACAGCTGCTGAGCCTGCGTGCCACAACTACTGAAGCCCACATGCCTAGAGCCCGTGCTCCGCAACAAGAGAAGCCACTGCAGTGAGAAGCCTGCGAACCACAACGAAGAATAGCCCTTGCTCACCACAACTAGAGAAAGCCCGCGCACAGCAACGATGACCCAACGCAGCCAAACAATAAATAAATAAAATAAATCTATTAAAAAAAACCCCAAACCCAAAAAACATTACAATAAACATCCAAGGGAGCACCTGTGGGTATCTGAAAGGCCGGGAAGCTAGGTGAGATTCTGACCCAGAACCAGATCTTTTGCATCAGGTACGAGTTATGAAGGTGATGCCAACAGTAGTTATGCCGTCTTAAAGAAGAGGAAGCTGAGTTGGAGTCTGTTGTATATCTATAATTGATATATATGCTTGCAGCATAGCATAGTGGGTGAGAACACAGACTGTGGAGCCAGATGGCCTGGGTTTGAATCTTGACCTTACCACTTAACTAGCTGTGAATCTTTGTATGTCTTAATTTCCTGTCTGTAAAATGGGAGTAGTATTAGGATGTATTTCAGAGTGTTGTCGGCAAGGTAATGACTTAATTCTGTATGCATAAAGCACTTCAGTGGTGTCTGGCACTTGGTAAACAGTATGCATTTGTTGCTGTATTATTGTCATTACTTAATGGTTTCATGCTATTGAGAATGAGTGAATGAGTCTTTGATACAGATGAAGGACCCCCTACCCATCCTTGCCAGTCTAACTAAGATAGTCCTGGCTCCACTGGCCTAAGGACCGAGTGAACAGCATCTCTGTGAGCATTCTTTTTTTTTTTTTTGGGCTGCGCCATGCAGCATGTGAGATCTTAGTTCCCTGACCAGGGATCGAACCCGTGCCCCGTGCAGTGGAAGCACAGAGTCTAAACCACTGGACCGCCAGGGAAGTCTCCTCTGTGAGCATTCCTGATGGATACTAGCTTCTGTTCTTAGTAGTTGAGCTCTTAGCTGATTAAGTAATTCATGTTGTGTGGATTAATTATATTCTTTTTGAAAAAAAAAAAAAGACATTCATTTTGCTGTTTCTAGAATATAAATTTTTCTTGATGCAGTGGATGAAATACTCTATGAACCTCCTGGTTTCAGAGGTACCTTCCAATGCTGACACTTTGTGATACTATCTTAAATAAAGCCCTTGGTGCTTTCACCAAAGTCTTCACAGTTCTCAGCATGTTATCAACAAGTGTTCTGTAACGTCTCTCAGGATGACCAAATGTATCCTTGTTTTTCTGTTAGGGTTTACATGGTTTGTAGATAAATTTTTACCCAACAATGTTTTTTTTTTTTTTGGCTGTGCTGCATGGCATGTGGGATCCTAGTTCCCAAGCCAGAGATAGAACCCGCACCCCCAGATTGGAAGCGCAGAGTCTTAATCACTGGACTGCCAGGGAAGTCCCCCAACAATATTTTTTTTTATGCCTTTTTGATGTCTAACTTTAGGTAGGGTCCTCTTATGAGTTTGTGGTATTTGCTTATGTAAACTTTAATAGAAGTGCAGGTGGCTGTTAACCATGTCCAGTTCATTCTGAAATTCTGGAACACTTGAAAATGCAGCTGTTTCACGGATGTATCTTATCTACAAAAAGTCCTTGAAAAAAATAACAGTTAATAAAACATTTTCTAAAAGTGTCCCTTTACAGAGACAGTCTTTGTAGTTTAATCAAATTGGTTTATTCTGCTGGTTTACTTTCCTTCTATTACAAGTAATTTTAGACCATTCTTGCACTTTAGATAATCTAGGAAGCTTTATATGGTATTTTGCTGATTTTGTTTTTAAAGAGGTTAAAAAATGTAGTAGCATTTCTTACCCCTGTTAAAATCTATCACATCTTTAATTTACTTTGAATGAAGTGAGGTTAAAATTGATGTTAAAATTTGGTTGTATAGATTGAATAACCTGGTGCTTCCTGCCACTCAAGAACTTGAGATATGTATGTTTGAGTTTCTACTGGATTATTTTTAGAATCTCTTGCTCTTGTCTGTTTCTATTCTAAGAATTCTCTTGGAACCTGTTCCAGGATAGTAGTTCTTGGGGGTGGAGAGTGATAGAGAGGATGGAACACAAGAGTAAACTGAATTTCTGTGGCCTGGCAACTGGGTTGCTTATTGGTGAAGCACTCTCATTTACTACACAGAGCTTTTTTTCCCAGAAAAGGGAACAGAGAATTTCCCCATATGGCAGTATGCTAAAGGTGTTGATTAAAAAAAAAAATTATTTATTATATTTTTGGCTGAGTTGGGTCTTCGTTGCTGCGCATGGGCTTTTCTCTAGTTGCAGAGAGCAGGGGCTTCTCTTTTTTGCAGTGTGCAGGCTTCTCATTGACGTGGCTTCTCTTGTTGTGGAGCACGGGCTGTAGGTGCTTGGGTTTCAGTAGTTGTGGCACACGGGCTCAGTAGTTGTGGCTTGTGGGCTCTAGAGCACAGGCTCAGTAGTTGTGGCTCACGGGCTTAGTTGCTCCGCAGCCTGTGGGATCTTCCCGGACCAGGGTCGAGCCTGTGTCCCCTGCATTGGCAGGCAGATTCTTTTTTTATTTTATTTTTTTATTTTTGCGGCACGCGGGCCTCTCAGTGTTGTGGCCTCTCCCGTTGCGGAGCACAGGCTCTGGACGCGCAGGCTCAGCGGCCATGGCCCACGGGCCCAGCCGCTCCGCGGCATGTGGGATCCTCCCGGACCGGGGCACGAACCCGTGTCCCCTGCATCGGCAGGCGGACTCCCAACCACTGCGCCACCAGGGAAGCCCCGCACATTTATCTTTAGAGCACGGGCTCTAGATGTGCGGGCTTCAGTAGTTGCAGCACTCAGGCTCAGTAGTTGTGGCTTGCGGGCTCTAGAGCTCAGCGTCAGTAGTTGTGGCGCACGAGCTTAGCTGCTCTGTGGCATGTGGGATCTTCCTGGACCAGGGCTGGAACCCGTGTGTCCCCTGCCTTGGCAGGCAGATTCTTAACCACTGTGCCACCAAGGAATTCCCTAGAGATATAAAGTCTTAATGTTTATATTGAGGCAGTGAATTAGTAAATTTTTTATAGTTTGAAATATAAGGAGTTTATGGTTTTTCTGATTGACCAGTGAGAATTCAGATACATTACATCAAAGTGTTTGGTTTTAATAGCAAGACTATTAAGACTAAAAGTCTTTTGTAAATCAAAAAACTCAATCTAAGCATCCATTCAATTTAGCTTATTTCTGTACATGGAGATTTTCATCACCAGATGACACTGCTGTAAGAAGAAATTCTCATTTTGTTATATTTAATGTACCTAGTTTATTTTCATAAATGGGGGCACTAAGGATTAAACAGTTAAAGATGAGAGAAAAGGATCACATAATTCAATTAAAAAAAGAACTGTTTTGAAATCTGTGGGTAAACTAAAAATGATTTTTTTAAAAAAAGGTTTTACCCTGGGAATACCACTCAGCCAGGCAGGTTTTGGTTGGATGCTTACCTTTTAGATATTTAGCATAGAATTATAGAGTATTAGTGCTCAAAGTGATTTTAGAGAGAATCAAGTAATCCCTTTATTTCAGAAATACTAGTATGTTTCACATTTGTATGATGCTTGACAGTTTCATATGTTTGTGTTCATATCTGAGAACACTAAACTCAAAGAAAGCTCTTAAAATAATCGTGACAAAACAATTAACCTTGTTTATATAATACAACCAAAACAATAAACCCAAACCAATAAAATCTCAAAATTGTTTAACTCAAAAAGTATGCAAAGTGTGTATTCATACTGACAGTGAGAGACGGGTTCAAATAGAGTAAAAAGTTTTAAACCGGCATATTAGGCATGTGAGATATTCTGGTTAATTGGTTATTTGCTATTTATAGTGTATATATAAGGCAGTGCAGTAATATGCCTGTGGCCTTTAGCATTCCAGTTGACAGAGGACCTATTAAGAAAATTAGTAAATAATATTAGAATAGCTGATTCAGTGAAAAGCTTGTGAAACCTTTTCTAGCTAAAATAGGTTTCAGGGACAATTTTCCTTGTGATGCCTGAAATGGTATCCTGAATTATGGTTCGTCTCCTCTCTAAGTTTAAGATACACAGGTCCAAAAGATAACTAGAAATACTTGTATAATGTCATTTAATTAACCTGAGATGTGTAAGATTTATAAATAGGGGAACATTGTTTCACATCATGGGAGTGCTTGCTTTGAGGTGTCCGTAACTGATTGTTTTAGAAAACAGAATTCAATTCATGTATTGTTCTTTTTTGGAATCATTGGCTCTGTTATGATTTGGTCTTTCTTAACGTCATTCTTAATTTTTATAAGTTACCAGCTTCTATCACATGTCATTTCAACACATTTATCAAATGTCTCTTATATTGACACCTATTTAGTAGTGAAGGGAACAGAACAAAATAAAATGAATTTCTGGTCTTAACTCGTTTATGATTTAAGGTTAGGAAGACAAGTTAGGTATAGAAGAAACAGAATTGATAAGCTAAAATATGAATTGCATGTATCTACTGTAGAATTAAAAGGAAAGTTAATATATAAAAAGTATTAGGAAATATAATCCTAGAAATCTGTAGGCTGTTTTGGGATATTTTAAATGGACTTTGATGGAAACTTAAGGGCTACTTTGGTTATCTACTATGAAGTTCTGACAAACTCTTGCTGGTTTTCCTATTGGATAATTTTCTGTTGCTTTGTGTTTCATAGTATTTCTCTTTGTTTTTTTTCTTTGTTTGTTTGTTTTTTTTTTGGCTGCACTGAGTGTCTTATGGGATCTTAGTTCACTGATGACTGGGTATTGAACCCGGGCCCTCAGCAGTGAAAGCACAAGAGTCTTAACCACTGGACTGCCAGGGAATTCCCCATAGTATTTCTTTCTTTCTTTTTGTTTTAATTGAAGTATAGTTGATTTACAATGTTAGTTTCTGGTGTACAGCAAAGTGATTCAGTTTTACATATATATTTTTCATATTCTTTTCCATTATGGTTTATTACAGGATGTTGAATATAGTTCCCTGTGCTATACAACAGGACCTTGTTTATCCATCATAGTATTTTTTTCTTTTTAAAGATTTCTTTGATGTGGACCATTTTTAAAGTCTTTATTAAATTTGTTACAATATTCCTTCTGTTTTATGTTTTGTTTTTTTTTGGCCCTGAGGCACGTGAGAGCTTAGCTTCCTGACCAGGGATTGAACCCGCACCCCTTGCATTGGAAGGCGAAGTCTTAACTACTGGGCTACCAGGGAAGTCCCCAGTATTTCTTTTTTTTTTTTTTGCAGTACGCGGGCCTCTCACTGTTGTGGCCTCTCCCGTTGCGGAGCATAGGCTCCAGACGCGCAGGCTCAGTGGCCATGGCTCACGGGCCTACCCGCTCCGTGGCATGTGGGATCTTCCCGGACCGGGGCATGAACCTGTATCCCTTGCATCGGCAGGCGGACCCTCAACCGCTGCGCCACCAGGGAAGCCCCCCAGTATTTCTTGATATTGATAAAATCCAAATACTAATTCTTGTCACACGTATGTTGATAAAAAATTTCCCAGTTTATGGCTTGTATTTTCACAGGGCCAGCTGCTTTTTTATGAACAGGAGTTTTTAATTTTAAAGTTATTAATCTTTGGGACGTCCCTGGAGGTCCAGTGGTTAGGACTCTGCTCTTCCACTGCAGGGGGCCCGGGTTCAATCCCTGGTTGGGGAACCTAAGATCCCACATGCCGCTTATGTGGCCAAAAAAAAAAAGTTATTAATCTTTGCAATTTTAGCAACTCTTATATTGACACCTATTTAGTAGTGAAGGGGGCTGTAGAGTAGTGAGTAGAGCGGGGGCTGCTCTTGGTTGCGGTGCGCAGGCTTCTCTTAAGAAAATAATTACTATTAGATAAAAATTCCTTTATATGGGGTGAAAAAATTAGCCTTATTTTCTTCTGAAATCAATAATTCTGATTTTTGTATATTCTTAAAATACCTGTTAAACAACTTTTTTTATGTATGGCCTAGTAAAAAACATTTTTTAAACTATAGTCAACCAGTTGTTTCAACCTCTTTGAGAAAGTTGGTCTTTCCTGACCACATGCATTGCCATCTTTTTGAAAATCATATTTCTGGGCTTTCTCTTCTGATCCATTGCACGGGTTGTCTCTCCCTGTACCAGTCTTCTACTGTTGTAATTACTGTGGCATTATAATCCTTGATACCTGGACGATCAGTCTTGGGCCTTGTTGTTTTTGTTTTAAGGAGTGTCTTAGCTGCTGACTATTTGCTCCCCTATGTAATTTTAGAATCACCTTGTCAGGTTTGAGACAAACCCTTGTTAGACTTTCGTTGGGAATTTGTCGAATCTAGTTGAGGAAGAATGATAACTTTTATTGAGTGAGTAGGCGTTGGAGCACCTTTTTCAAGGGCCAGATAGGAAATATTTTCTGCTATAACTATTCAGTACTGCCACTGTAATGCAAAAGCAGCCATAGACAATTTCTTTAGAATTTTTTTTGTTAGCTGGTATATAGGTGTAATTAATTTTTGTACATTTATTTTTATTTTGTATCTAGAAGTTTTGCTAAACTTAACCAATTATAATAATATAGCTGAAGCTTCTTTATACTTTTTTTTTGTTGAAGTATAGTTGATTTACAATGTTGTGTTAGTTTCAGGTGTTTACACTTTTGTTTGTACAATTATTAGGGAAGTGGGATCTTTTAAAATATTATTTTCTAATCTTTTGAGTGTGTCTTTTAATTGCCACAGTGAGCTGGCTAGGACCTCCAAATCAGTGTTTAAATGGAAGTAATCATGGCAGTGATGCCTGTATTTTGTTGTTTATTTTTGTTATCTTAAAGGAATGCTTTTAATTCAGTGTGGTTTTTGCTGCAGGTTTATATATATAACCTTTTATCAAGTCAAAGAAGTATTCTTGTTTTCTAAGGATTTTTATTTTGAGTGAATGTTGAGTTTTACTAATGTCTTTATTGAAATGCTTATATGATCATACTTTTTTTTTTTTTTTGGCGGTATGCGGGCCTCTCACTGTTGTGGCCTCTCCTGTTGTGGAGCACAGGCTCCGGCCGTGGCTCGCGGGCCTAGCCGCTCTGCGGCACGTGGGGGCACAAACCCATATCCCCTGCATCGGCAGGCGGACTCTCAACCACTGCACCACCAGGGAAGCCCGATCATAAATTTTTAAATTTTATTCTGTGAAAGTGATTTTATTAAATGATTTTTCATTTCTTCAGAATTTTATTTTTATTTAAAATTAAAAAAAAATTTTATATTGGAGTATAGTTGATTAACAATGTTGTGTTAGTTTCAGGTTACAGCAAAGTGGATTCAGTTATACATATACATGTATCTATTCTTTTTCAAATACTTTTTCCATTTAGGTGGTTACAGAATATGGAGCAGAGTTCCCTATGCTATACAGTAGGTCCTTTTTGGTATATATATAATATATATAATAAAATATATATATTTTAAAGACAGTAGTATGTATACATCAATCCCAGATTTGCAATTTATCCGTCCCTCCCACCTCTCCCCTTTGATAACCAGAAGTTTGGTTTCTAAGTCTGTGAGGATTTTTCATTTCTTAAACCAACTTTATTCCTGGGACATCCTGGACATGGTTATGGTGTATTCTCTTTTTTATACAATGCTGGATTCAATTTAGAATTTTTATGGCTACATCTGTCAGTGAGATTGGCTTATAATTATTGTTTCTCCTACTGTCTTATCAGGTTCTAGTATCAAGGCTAATTTCATCCTCATATTTTCATTTTCATTTTCATGTCTTGCCTCTTTAATATAATTAGAATGACTTGTTCTTTAATTATTTGATAGTAATTGTGGGCAAAATTGTTGGGTGAATTGATTTTTTAAATTGTGATAAAATATGTGTAACATAAAATTTACCTTTCTAACCATTTTAAGGTGTACAGTTCAGTGACATTAAGTACATTCATATTGTTGTACAGCCATAGGGGTGCATTAATCTTTGAATGACTTGGGTCCACAGTTTTCTGAAGAGAACTTATTATATTAAGGAGTTAGAATGTGTGAAATAGTGGAGAGTCCAAACTTTGGCATCAAGACAGATCTGTACATCCCAACTCCCTTATTACTTGGCCTAGGTCTGTGTGATAGGTTATATATTCACCTATAAAACAGATATCGTAATACCCACCTTGCACAGATAATGTGATAATGTGGAGTTAAAGTGCTTCCTGGAGTGTCGATAATAACGATGGCAGTTGCTACTATTTTTTTTGTGTGTGTGTGTGGTACGCGGGCCTCTCACTGTTGTGGCCTCTCCTGTCGCGGAGCACAGGCTCCGGACGCGCAGGCTCAGTGGCCATGGTTCACGGGCCCAGCCGCTCCGCGACATGTGGGATCTTCCCGGACCAGGGCACGAACCCGTGTCCCCTGCATCGGCAGGCGGACTCTCAACCACTGCGCCACCAGGGAAGCCCAGTTGCTACTGTTATAATAAATTTGCAGCTCTAAATATTAAAAAGTGTACTTGGCTATGCTAGGAATTCCTCTATTCTACAAATTAGGATGTTTGTAATGCTGCTTGACCTCAGTTCTTTTTGTAATCCTTTTTTTTTTTTTTTTTTTTTTTCCCACACTGCATGGCCACCGGGATCTTTGTTCCCTGGCCAGGGATTGAACCTGGGCCCCCAGCAGTGGAAGTGCAGAGTCCTAACCACTGGACCGCCAGGGAATTCCTCATAAATATTTCTTGACCACAGCTTTAGTCCAGTACAAGCTTTTTTTTTTTGGCTGCCTTGGGTCTTCGTTGCTGCATGCGGGCTTTCTCTAGTTGTGGTGAGCGGGGGCTGGTCTTGGTTGCGTTGCGCGGGCTTCTAATTGCGGTGGCTTCTCTTGTTGTGGAGCATGTCCTCTAGGCTCACGGCTTCAGTAGCTGTGGCACGCAGGCTTGGTAGTTGTGGCTCGCGAGCTCTAGAGCGCAGGCTTAGTAGTTGTGGCACACAGGCTTAGTTGCTCCGTGGCATGTGGTATCTTCCTGGACCAGGGCTCGAACCCATGTCTCCTGCACTGGCAGGCGGATTCTTAACCACTGCACCGCCAGGGAAGCCCCCCAGTACAAGCTTTGAACTTCTTGTCTTTTTCTGCTCAGTGTCTCAGATTTATCCAGGATTGATTTCAGGAGCCACTTAAAAAAAAACAAACAAACTATGATTAGTACTTGTTCTTTACAGCAGAAGTCTTGTTGATTTCCAGGATTGTGGTCCTCTAGTCTCCTCATTCACAATTGTGGATTTACCTCATATCTACAATCTTTTTTGCTTTCCTTAATATTATAGTGTAGAATTGAGTCTGCATGGAACTTCTCTTTTTCTTAAGAGGCTTTCCCCCTATATCTACAGTGTTCCAGTCAAGCCTTCTTTGTTTGTTTGTTTGTTTGTTTTTTGGCCTCTCTGTGCAGATTATGGGATTTTAGTTCCCTGACCAGGGATTGAACCTGACCAGGGATTGAACCCGGGCCCATGGCAACGAAAGCGCGGAGTCCTATCCATTGGACTGCCAGGGAATTACCCAGTTAGGCCTTTCTGATAGCCCATCACCTGCCAAGTAGGTTATTCCATGCTGGGGGTAGATATTTTGTCATTTTTCTGCAGCTGACTCAGCCCCTTCTACCCATCATTCCTCTCAGAGTGGTGAGTGGCAATGTGGTATGGTAGCATTTGCCTTTTATTTACTTACTTATTTTTTGGCCTTTTTTTTTTTTTTCAATTTTTATTGGAGTATCGTTGCTTTACAACGTTGTGTTAAAAAAATGGAATGCTTCACGAATTTGCTTGTCATCCTTGTGCAGGGACCATGCTAATCTTTTCTGTATCGTTCCAGTTTTAGTATATGTGCTGCTGAAATGAGCACTGACCTTTTATTTTTTAACTAATGTTCCTCATTCCTCTGAATTGTACACTTGAAAAGCAGGTCCTTTCAAAACTGTCTCGCTCACCCCTTATAGGTGACTCCATTATTTCTGGTTTCAATTCGGGGTGTTATCATTTGTATTTTGTATTTTTTGGTTGGCAGTTACCTCATGGTAGACCCAGAACCTCTAACCTTTGTCAGCAGCTGTGGGTGCAGAGATACTCTGGGGATGGCGGTGGATTGCAAGGCTGAGAGAAATAAGAATTTGGGGCCCTGATGGTTATAGTCTGGGTAAAGATGAGCATAGATACAGATGTGTGTGCTTGCTTGCTTATTATTATTATAAATAAGTCAATAAGTAGGCCACTTTAAGGGGCAATGGAGACTTCTTATGAAATATAACTAAAATAATATTAAGGAAATTGTTTCCGAGTGGATATTCTTGTTTTACTGCTACCCTTTTGTAAAAATGAGTTGTTACTAAAATGGATTCGTAAAACTTTTAGCACTTTTAACATGTTCCCTAAGCCTGAAATGTTATGGCCGTTCTACATTAAAGTTTTCATTTTGCCATATATATTGCCACGCTCCATTTTCTGCTTTTTATTTAACTTGATATAACATTTTATATTTAGTCACTGGAATTGGTTTTGTTTTTCTGTTTTCCAATTCCTCTCCTGCCCTTCTTTTTTGAAGCCTCTGTTTCTGGAGGCAGGGTTCCGGCAATTTCAAATGCCTTGTAGTAGCTCTTGGAGCGGTAACAGAGCCAAACCAAAAACTTAGTAGGTTTGATTCTGCTTTGAAAAGTGCTGGTTTTTTACATAATGCTTTCCCCATTTTAGGCCTCGGCAGCAGAGAGAGAAATCTGGCTTTTTAAAAAGAGGGCCTTGAGAAGGCTGATAACGGGTTTCTAGGCTTCCCTAGTTGGGATATGATACAGTCTAAAGGGGATAGGTTGGATCAGTTAGGGCATTGTAGTTAGTATACCTTTGTCTTGGACATCTCCTCCATTGAATCATCTTTTAAGTGGCAGACAGTGTTCAATCCCAAATTTAATTTTCAATCTAGTAGGCTCAACATTAAAAATTTTTTGATATGAAATACATTATTATTATTTTGTACTTCCCCAGGGAGTATTTTTATTGTTTTTAATTGAAGTATAGTTGATTTAAAATATTGTGTTAGTTTCAGGTGTACAGCAAAGTGATTGAGTTCTACATATATTTTTTTCTGATTATTTTCCATTATAGGTTATTACAAGATACTGAATATAGTTCCCTGTGCTCTACAGTAAATCCTTGTTGCTTAACTATTTTATGTATAGTGGTGTGTATCTGTTAATTCCATATTCCTAATTTATTGATATCTTCCCCCTACTTATCCTTTGGTAACCATAAGTTTGTTTTCTGCGTCTGTGTGTCTGTTTCTGTTTTGTAAGTAAGTTCATTTGTATTATTTTTTAGATTTTGCGTATAGGTGATATCATATATTTATCTTTGGCTTATTACCTCACTCAGTATGATAATCTCTTAAGATGCATCCATGTTGCTACAAATGGCAATATTTCATTTTTTCATGGCTGAGTAATATTCCACTGAAGTACATGATTTTTTATGTGCCACATTTAGGCCACTTGATTCAAGCAGGTATTTGTAGGGCATAGATGGTTAGACTATTTCCAATTCATGCTCTTAAGTGTGGTTCAGAGGGGAGGATGTATATGTTTTCCTGCTAATTATATTCACCTAAAACAGCAGACTCTTTTAACATTACTATTAGTTGATTGGGTTTGTACCATCTCAGCAGATCTTGATAACAGTTTCTTCAGAAAGGACATAGGTAATATGTTGATTAAATACTAAGTGTAAGTTTATTGAGGGTCAGAGTTTTCCCCTAATTGTTCCTGTGGGAACAAAGCAGGTACCTTTTGTTTTTAAGGGAGAACAGAGCCCATTAAAAAAGTGTGAATTATATGATGTTGTTTAATGACCAAATTAGCAGTTATAGTTTTAAATTTTGCTTGATCCAGGGATACCCTTAAGCTTTAAGTACAGTTTAGAGCTCTACTAAATTCTTAGAGCAGGGTTTTTGGCCTGGGCATTGAGGAGGTGGAGTGGGTTGTTCATGGGTGGGTTTTGGGGGAAGGCGGGGGAGAGATGAGATATAATCCTTCTGAAATTTCAGGCAGAAATTTCTGTGGCTATGCCTTTTTCTGAGGGGGGGGGAGTCCATAGTTTTCTTCAAATTGTCTAAGTACTTAATGGCCCAAAAGATTGAGTCACCATATTATATTAGAATGAAACACATGTTTAATGACAAACATTGCTTTAAAGTGTTATTTTTACCTTTAATGAGGTTGCGAATCTGGCATCCAGGGTTGTAATAAACTGGAGAGAGAACATTCTTTAGGAAGGGATGTTTTCAAATATTTATTGAAGCCTAAAGCTTATGAGAAAGGCCCCAGTGTTAGAGGTAGATATGAGCAGCTCTTCATCTGGCGACATCATGCGTGACTTGAGTAAGTGTACTCTTTCTAGTTTGAAATTCAAGTTCTTTTTATTTTGTGGGGTATTTCAGCAAAGTATCTGTTCATCTTAACCTACTTCTACCTTGATTATTCATTTAAGTTGTGATTCTGAATTTTTGACAGTCTAGTTGATTTCATGGTAATATGTGGATTAGTGCCACTAGAAGGTCAAGATTTCTGCTTTTAATTGGGATCCTCCGTATCACTTTTCTGTTCTTTTTACTTCTTTTAACTTCCTCTCATATTCTGCTTAGTAGCAGTTAAAACCTTTGCCATTTTCTTAACATTCTTCCACCCCCACTTGTCTAGTATGCATTCTCTGCAGGTGTTTTGTCTCTTTTACTAAAAAAGTAAAGACAAATACAACCGACTCCATTGTCTGTGTCTCCTAATCTCCTAAAAATTTAGCTGCTGCCCTACCTGCCCTTCATTCTTTTGGCCTGAGGAGAGGGCACTCTGTTCCTGTCCAAGTGAATCATTTTTCTTTATTGCTATCTCAATTTAATGCCTCTCAATTATCTCCTCTTCAGCTTATAGATAGGCCTCTTTTGTTCAGTAAATATATATTAACTAAGCGCACACCCTGTGTTAGGCCCTGGAAGAACAAAAGCGACAGGACAGATGTAATCACTGTCCTCATGGGGCTTACAATGTATTAGAATTGCTCAATGTGCCTCATCCTGACAAAATTCTGCTTTGATGCTCTGTATCTCTTTCTAGCTACCACCTCTTGCAAATATGATTAGTTTACTGCCACTCTCCCTCACCTTGGCTTTTTCCACACCACTGTTTCAAAGCTGTATTGGTAGTGATCACCAGTTGTGGCGTTCCAATGGACCTTCGATTCAAGCAGTGATTTAAAATTCTTGAAAATATAAAAGGGTTTACTTTGATGTTATTTTATTTTATTTTATTTTATTTTTTATTTTTGCAGTACGCGGGCCTCTCACTGTTGTGGCCTCTCCCGTTGTGGAGCACAGGCTCCAGACACATAGGCTCAGCGGCCATGGCTCACGGGCCCAGCCGCTCCGCGGCACGTGGGATCTTCCCGGACCGGGGCATGAACCCGTGTCCCCTGCATCGTCAGGCGGACTCTGCACCACTGCGCCACCAGGGAAGCCCTGATGTTATTTTAAATGTTCATGTTGTTCAACATTGCTATTTTTCTGAGTGTATATGACTGTCAGGAAAAGTTAGGGAGATGGTAAGGCGTGCTAAAGATCGGCTACAAATTATGGTGTCTCTAGCCATAGGTCTTGTGTTTTGGAGACTGCAGTGTCTACAGCTGGATGTTGTGTGGCTTGTTTTCATAATTAAAAGTTTTGTCTCCTCCATCCTGGCCTCTTGCTACTATTTTGCTAGTTTAGGATTATGAAGGCAACAGTTATTTTGTAATTTAGTACCTGGTTTGGTTTGTATGCTCTGTACCCTAGGAAATAAGCGATTGGGACTTAACTATATTACATCTCATTGGTCTGTGTAGAACCTTTTCAAGTTTTATTTCCGATCCTTAAAATGGGGATTATACCAAATTCTATAGAGTGTTGAGGATTACAGAGAGAAATTTATGTAAAACATTTAGCTTGGTGCTCATCAGCACATAGTAAATTTAAATAAAAAGTTGCTGTAATCATATAAGCATTACAGTTGAGCCGTCTTGCCTTTTATGGGGAAAAATAATTGTTTTGGTTTTTTTTCCTACAGTTGCTTAGGTTTCTACGTACCCACCACTGATTAAACTCTATACTTTTTCTTTTTTTAAAAATAAATTTATTTATTTAAATTTTGTTTGCATTGTGTCTTCATTGCTGAGCGTGGGCTTTTTCTAGTTGCAGCAAGCGGGGGCTCCTCTTCATTGTGGAGCATGGGCCCTAGGTGCATGGGCTTCAGTAGTTGTGGCTTGCAGGCTCTAGAGCACAGGCTCAGTAGTTGTGGCGCATGGGCTTAGTTGCTTCGCAGCATGTGGGATCTTCCCGGACTAGGGCTTGAACCCGTGTCCCCTGCATTGGCAGGTGGATTCTTTACCACTGTGCCACCAGGGAAGTCCCTGTACTTTTTCATATGTGCAAATTAACTTCTTTAGATGGTCAAGCACATTTTCTTGGAGGCGTCTCTTTGGTATCCCTCTATTTTCCTGCTCTGATTAGATTTGGTTGCTCTATAGGCCTCCTGTCAGCTGTCAGCAGTCAAGATATCATCTTGATATTTTTTGACTGTCATTTGGGGGAGCCTCCCGTCTCCTGTGTTAGACCCCCGTGTCATCCCCCAGTTCTTGGCAATCTCTGATCTGCTTTCTTTCTCTAGTTTTGTCTTTTCCAGAATGTCATAAAAATTGCATCATACAGTATGCAGCCTTTTAAGTCTGGCTTCTTTCATTTAGCATAATGCATTTGAGATTCATTCGTGTTGTTCAATAGTTGATTCCTTTTCATTCATGAGTAATATTCAACTGTATGGTTATGCTACATTTACTCACTCTTTGAAGGACAGTTGGTGTATTTACAGTTTTGGGAGACTGTGATTAAAGGTGCTATGACTATTCAGATTATTTTCGAGAAAAGTGGCCTATGGCTATCCCAAGCTACAAGGGAGGCTGAGAAAGTATTTAGCTTTTCACCCTCGTTGCAAGAGGACTGCAAGGGAAAAATATGTTGTAAATGGATTTTGGTAGGTAATTTGTGGTGTTATTTGCAAACGGCCTCTTCTTGGTTTGCTGTTTTAGAGGTTTTGTTTATTCCAGGGGCTTCCTGAGTTTATGAGGTATCGTATGTGTGAACTCAACTTGTTTCTGTGTTCACGTTGATTGGAATTTTTGCTGAGTATAGAATTCTAGGTTGGATAGTAAACTCTTAAGGCATTGCTGCACTGTTCTTTAAACTGGGGTAAAATATACATAACAAAAATTATCACTTTAACCATTTTTATTTTTATTTTTGGCTGCATTGGGTCTTTGTTGCTGCACGCGGACTTCCTCTAGTTGCAGCGATCAGGGGCTACTTTTCATTGTGGTGCGCGGGCTTCTCATTGCAGTGGCTTCTCTTGTTGCGGAGCACGGCTCTAGGGCATGTGGGCTCAGTAGTTGTGGCTCGTGGGCTCTAGAGCACAGGCTCAGTAGTTGTGGCACACGGGCTTAGTTGCTCCGCGGCATGTGGGATCTTCCCGGACCAGGGCTTGAACCCTTGTCCCCTGCATTGGCAGGCAAATTCTTAACCACCAGGGAAGTCCCTAACCATTTTTAAAGTGTACTTTTTTGTGGCATTAAGTACATTCACATGGTTTTGTGACCATCCATCTTCAGAAGTTTTTATGTCTTCCTCAGTGGAAACTCCATACCCAGTAAACAGTAACTCCCCACTTCCGCATGCTCCCAGCCTCTGGTAACCACTACTCAACTTTGCCTGTGAAATTGACTATTCCATGTAACTCATATAAGTAGAGTCATAGGGTATTTGTCCTTTTGTGCCTGGCTTATTTTACTTAGTATAATGTCCTCAAGGTTCATCCATGTTTGTTGCATGCGTCAGAAATTCCTCCCTTTTTAAGGCTAATTAACATTCCATTGTATGTGTATACACCATATATGCTTATCCTTTCATCTATAGATAGAAACTTGGGTTGCTTCCACTTTTTAGCTACTGTGATTAATACTGCTATGAACATGGGTGTACAACTATCTCTTTGAGACCCTACTTTTAATTTTTTTTGCTGTATACCCAGAAGTGGAATTACTGAATCAATGGTAATTCTACTTTTGATTTTTTTTTTCTTGAGGACCTACCATACTGGTTTTCTGTAGTGGCTGCACCATTTTACATTCCTACCAGTGGTATTCAAGGATTCCAATTTCTCTGCATCTTCTCCAAAACGTATTTTCTATTTTTAATTTTTTATCATAATAGCTATCCTACTGGGTGTGAAGTGTATTTGTTGTTATAATCGTGTTTTGATGGCATATTATATTTAGTTATATGCTTGGCACTTAAGTAGCTCTTCAGTAAGTGTTGGGTAAATAAAGGAAAATTACAGTCATTTTTGTCTGTTTGGAAGGTTTATTGTTTATAAGTGGTTTTTGCCTTAAGGTATAGCTTGCTCCTAGACATCACATTCTTGAAAAAAATTTTATTTATTTATTTATTTTTGGCTGCATTGGGTCTTAGTTGAGGCACGTGGGATCTTTCGTTGCGGCGCGCAGACTTAGTTGCCCCACAGCCTGTGGGATCTTAGTTCCCTGACCAGAGATCGAACCCGCATCCCCTGCATTGGAAGGTGGATTCTTTTTTTTTTTTTTTTTTTTTTCCCTGCGGTACGCGGGCCTCTCACTGTTGTAGCCTCTCCCTTCGCGGAGCACAGGTTCCAGACGCGCGGGCTCAGCAGCTTCGCAGCATGTGGGATCTTCCCAGACCGGCAGACGGACTCCCAACCACTGCGCCACCAGGGAAGCCCTGGAAGGTGGATTCTTAACCACTGGACCACCAGGGAAGTCCCCTAGACATCACATTTTGAATTACATTATTGCCGGTAAAATCCAGGCTGGACATAACGTCACCTTTGGGTTCAAATACTAACTGCAAATGGGAAGAGGCAGCTAAAACTACATGTAGCACGGGGTTCCCCAACCCCCAGACCACAGACTGGTACTGGTGCGTGGCCTGTTAGGAACTGGGTTGCACAGCAAGAGGTGAGCAGCGAGTGAGTGAGCGAAGCTTCATCTGTATTTACAGTTGCTCCCCATCATTTGCATTACCGCCTGAGCTCCGCCTGCTGTCAGATCAGCGGCGGCATTAGATTCTCATAGGAGCGCAAACCCTGTGCACTGTGCATGCGAGGGATCTAGGTTGCGTGCTCCTTATGAGAATCTAATGCTTGATGATCTGAGGTGGAGCTGAGGCGGTGATGCTAGCACTGGGGAGCGGCTGCAAATACAGATTATCATCAGCAGAGAGGTTTGACTGCACAGAGCCCATAATAAATCAATAGCTTGCAGACTCCTGTCAAAACCTTCTGTGTGAGTGGCAAGTGAAAACAAGTTCAGGGCTCCCACTGATTCTGCATTATGGTGAGTTGTGTAGTTATTTCATTATATATTACAGTGTAATAATAGTAGAAATAAAGTGCCCAATAAATGTAATGCACTTGAATCATCCCAAAACCATCCCATCAACACCCCCGCCCACCATCCACCGTCCGTGGAAGAATTGTCTTCCAGGAAAATGGTCCCTGGTGCCAAAAAGGTTGGGGACTGCTGAAGTAGTAATAACTACATACACTTGTCCCTTGGTATCTGCACAGGATTGGTTCTAGAACCTCCCTTGGATACCAAAATTTGTGGATGCTCATGTCCCTTATAGAAATGGCATAATAGGGACATCCCTGGTGGTCCAGTGGTTAAGACTCTGTGCTTCCATCACATGGGGCATGGGTTCTATCCCTGGTTGGGGAGAGAAGATTCCGCATGCCACATGCCAAAAAAAAAAAAAGAGAAAAAAGAAATGGCATGATATTTCTTGAATATAACCTATACACATTCTCCTATATACTTTAAATCATCTCTAGGACTTCCCTGGTGGCAGTAGTTAAGAATCCGCCTGCCAATGCAGGGGTCACAGGTTCGATCCCTCTTCCAGGAATATCCCACATGCCGCGGAGCAGCTAAGCCCGTGTACCACAACTACTGAGCCTGCGCTCTAGAGCCCATGAGCCACAACTACTGAGCCTGCGTGCCACAACTACTGAAGCGTGTGCACCTAGAGCCTGTGCTCCACAGCAAGAGAAGCCACCACGATGAGAAGCCTGTGCACCACAACTAGGGAAAGCAACGAAGACCCAGTGCAGCCAAAAATAAATAAATAAATAAATAAATAAATTTTAAAAAGGGAAATCATCTCTAGATTACTTATAATACCTAATATAACGTAAATGCTATGTAAATAGTTGCAATAGTGTGGCAGACTCAAAGTTTTGCTTTTTGAAACTTTCTGAAAAAATTTTTTTCTAATATTTTGCATGGTTGGTTGAATCTGTGGATGCAGAGGGCTGGTTATTAGTGGTAAAATAATTGCTGGTTAAAATTGATGATATTTGATATTTTTGTTTAAAATTGCTATAATCATAAACCATAGGCGTTTAGACTGCTTTAGTAAATTGGCTTAAGAGCTACCAGGAAAATCTAAAATCCTAATGGTTTGTTTCTTGAGAATTTGCATTCTAGAGAACCTTTATGTTTTATCTCACATTTCTTCCTTATCCCTGAATTTTATCCTTGTTGTTTTCTATAATCTGGAAGTTTTGCTTACTGTGTCTGCTTTCTTTCAGATTTTCTATTTTGTGCATACATTACTTTGTATATACTGTATATGATGACTTCGGTGAGCAGTGACCGGTCCAGAGGTGCTCGGGAAAAGCCACAGATTTCAGCGACACAGGCAACACAACTACAGAAACAAGTGGTACAGGTAAGTTTTTGTGGAACTCTTGTTTGCTTTGTTTAAAATTACAGAAATTAAGGGGGCACATGTGCTTTAATGTTTTCTTTTTTAGGAAACCTGGGATTTTGAAACTTGTTTTTAAAAAGTAGGTAGTATTATATATAATAGGGGAGTAGATACTGATTCAGGTAACATGGGACGTTGTTTCTTAACTATTTAATCCTGAACTTTTTCCTCCTACCTGTTAGCACCTAGGCCATCTCTTTTTCTTTATTATTATTATTAAAAAAAAAAAATTTATTTGGCTGCGCCTGGTCTTAGTTGTGGCTAGCTGGCTCTTAGTTGCAACATGCAGGATCTAGTTCCTGACCAGAGGTTGAACCCAGGCCCCCCTGCATTGGGAGCATGGAGTCTTAACCACTGGACCACCAGGGAAGTCCCTTCTTTTCTTTATTATTAATCTAGGTGTGTCCCTGGAATGTAATGCGAAATCCCAAGTATATGGAGAAGTAATACTCTGAAGTAGAGAAATACCTGAATTATACAAGTTTTTAAAAAAATTTATTTATTTATTTTTGGCTGCGTTTGGTCGTCGTCACTGCGCGCGGGCTTCCTCTAGTTGTGGCGAGAGGGGGCTACTCTTTGTTGCAGTGCGCCGGCTTCTCATTGCAGTGGCTTCTCCTGTTGCAGAGTAAGGGCTCTAGGCACGCGGGCTTTAGTAGTTGCAGCTTGCGAGCTCAGTAATTGTGGCTCGCAGGCTCTAGAGCACAGGCTTAGTAGTTGTGGCACACGGGCTTAGTTGCTCCACGGCATGTGGGATCTTCCCTGACCAGGGCTTGAACCCATGCCCCCTGAATTGGCAGGCGGATTCTTAACCACTGCGCCACCTGGCAAGTCCCTGAATTATACAGTTTTAAAAAGCTGCCTTTTCTGGGACTTCCTTAGTGGTCTAGTGATTAAGACTCTGCACTTCCACTGCAAGGGGTGCGGGTTCGATACCTGTTCCAGGAACTAAGATCCCACATGCGGCATGGTGTGGCCAAACAAACAAACAAACAAACAAAACCTTCCTTTTCTTTCATGCATTGTTACCTAGGAGGAGTACTTTAATCTTAGAAAGGCTTTTTTATTTTTTTTAAACTAATTAATTAATTAATTTTTGGCTGTGTTGGGTCTTTGTTGCAGCACGTGGGCTTTCTCTAGTTGTGGTGAGTGGGGGCTACTCTTCTTTGTGGTGCGCGGGCTTCTCATTGTGGTGGCTTCTCTTGTTGCGGAGCACAGGCTCTAGGCACGCGGGCTTCAGTAGTTGTAGCACACGGACTTAGTTTTGGTGCACGGGCTTAGTTGCTCCGTGGCATGTGGGATCTTCCCGGACCAGGGCTCGAACCCGTGTCCCCTGCATTGGCAGGCGGGTTTGCAACCACTGCACCACCAGGGAAGTCCCTTAGAAAGGCTTTCTCTTTTTTTTTTTTTTTTTTTTTTTGCGGTACGCGGGCCTCTCACTGTTGTGGCCTCTCCCGTTGCAGAGCACAGGCTCCGGACGCGCAGGCTCAGCGGCCATGGCTCACGGGCCCAGCTGCTCCGCGGCATGTGGGATCTTCCCGGACCGGGGCACGAACCCGTGTCCCCTGCATCAGCAGGCGGACGCTCAACCACTGCGCCACCAGGGAAGCTGCCCCTTAGAAAGGCTTTTAATGAACAAGATCCATTTGTATAAAATATTTAATGTTAAATAGTCCCTCCTTCTCAATTTGTTTGTATTATTATTTTAAATGAAGTGAGATAATCCAAGTCAAATGCTAGCTAAGCACAGTACATGGTACAAAATTGAGCATTTTATACATGTTGTTGACTATAGATTGGCAAACATTTTTTCAGAGACAGTATGGAAGTAAGTAAATAAACCTTATGCAGTCCATCATAATTTCAGATTGATGATTTGACTGTACTTTGATAGCTAATTACAGGTACTTTTTTTGCGGTACGCGGGCCTCTCACTGTTGTGGCCTCTCCCATTGTGGAGCACAGGCTCCAGACGCGCAGGCTCAGCGGCCATGGCTCATGGGCCCAGCTGCTCCATGGCATGTGGGATCTTCCCGGACTGAGGCACGAACCCGTGTCCCCTGCATCAGCAGGTGGACTCTCAACCACTGCGCCACCAGGGAAGCCCTACAGGTACTTTTTTAAACAAGTTCCCTGTTGATGTTAAGGGACATAGGAGATGGAGTCAACTCAGTGGTTGCATCATATCTTCCAGTATAAGGTTAGCCTTGTATTTTGCTGCTATCAACAAACATCTTTTATTTAGTGTTTGCTCCTAAATACACTTACCCTGATAGGTATTTATTTACAACTGACCAAGAAAGACTGGCTATTGTGGGAAAAATTTGGACTTTTTGTATGGAGTAGGCCTTCCCTGTATAGATGAATGCTTAAGAAAATGTTTGTTTCACGAATAGCCTAAATACAAGTTATGAGTAATCATAGGTACAATCCTGCTACAATCAAATATAAATTAAAACATTTTATTTTGTTATTTATCAAGTCAGTAAAAATTAAATGTTAAAAGTGAATTGTTGGGAATGTAAACTGTCTCCATCTTCCACCCAAATAAAATCCTTGGAATGATGTCCAGAGAATCAAAGTCTTCAGAATGGAGGAAGGAGGGCTCCCTTCCTGCCAAGTGTTGTCCCTAATCGTTTTTCCATTGGCCCTTTGGGGATGGCTCATTTTATATAATTAGAAGAAAAAAGCTGCCCACTGAGCTTTGAGAAGGATTCCTAGACCCTTAGATTTCTGATTTTCCTTGTAAAAATAAAAGTTTTGTGAGAATTTCTCAAAGGAATATTAGTAAAATTGTCCATGTTCATTTATCCATTAACCCCATTCTGGGAAGTACTTCCTAAGGAAGCAACCTGAAATTGGGAGTGGGTGTCTGTGCTTCATTCCACAAGATGCTTATCGCCCAATTCTAAATGTGTAATGGTAGAGGTGTATTGCGATACCCTATGGAGGTAGCAGGATGTAAGAGAAAAACCTATGAGCTCTTTTGAATCTGAGTAAACCTGGGTTTGGGACTTAAGTTTACCACTTTACCAATTAGATGTATTACTTAAGTCTCTTTGAACCTCAGTTAAAAAAGAAAAAAATGCTTGGAGAGTTAGAGAAAAGTTTCAAGAGTAATATACATAATTCCCGAATATCCTTCTTCCAGATCCCCCCAGATTTTACATATTTACCGTGTTTACTAATTTATCCTTTTCTCTCTCCTTCTACAAAGGAGAAACTACACATAGCTTTTGCCCTGAACCTTTGGAAAATAAGTTGCAGATACAGTGCATCTTTACCCCTAAATACTTTAGTGTGTATATTTTAAAAAACGAGGATCTTATTTTATGTAATCACAGTACAGTTATCAAAAATCAGGATATCGGGGCTTCCCTGGTGGGAAGCAGTGGTTGGGAGTCCGCCTGCCGATGCAGGGGACACGGGTTCGTGCCCCGGTCCGGGAGGATCCCACATGCCACGGAGCGGCTGGGCCCGTGAGCCATGGCTCCTGAGCCTGCGCGTCCAGAGCCTGTGCTCCGCAACGGGAGAGGCCACGACAGTGAGAGGCCCGCGTACCGCAAAAAAAAAAATCAGGGTATCAACTCATCTAATGTGACCTGTACATCGTATTCATCTTTTCCCAATTGTCCCAATAGTATCCTTTTTAGCTAATTAAGTCATTGATCATACATTGTATTCAGGTGTCAATTCTTTTTAGTCTCTTTTTTCAAAATTTATTTATTTTATTTATTTGGCTGTGTTGGGTCTTCGTTGCTGTGCGTGGGCTTACTCTAGTTGCAGGGAGCAGGGGCTACACTTTGTGGGCTTTCTTTAGTTGCAGCAAGCGGGGGCTACGCTTTGTTGCGGTGCGCGGGCTTCTCATTGCGGTGGCTTCTCTTGTTGTGGAGCACGGGCTCTAGGCGCATGGGCTTCAGTAGTTGTGGCACACGGGCTCCGTAGTTGTGGCTTGCGGGCTCTAGATCGCAGGCTCAGTAGTTGTGGCTCATGGGCTTAGTTGCTCTGCTGCATGTGGGATCTTCCTGGACCAGGGTTCGAACCTGTGTCCCCTGCATTGGCAGGTGGATTCTTAAGCACTGTGCCACCAGGGAAGTCCCTTTTTTAGTCTCTGTTTCATGACATTGATGTATTTGAAGAATATAGGCCATTTATTTTGTAGAATGTCTCCCAATTTCAGTTTGTGTGATATTTCCTCATGGTGAGAGGGGGGTTATGCATTTTTGGTAGAAATACCACAGAAATGATGATCTTTTTTTTAAATTAATTTAATTTTGGCTGTGTTGGGTCTTTGTTGCTGTGTGCGAACTTTTCTCTAGTTGCAGCGAGTGGGGGCTACTCTTCATTGTGGTGCGTGGGCTTCTCATTGTGGTGGCTTCTCTTGTGTGGAGCACGGGCTGTAGGGCGTGCGGGCTCAGTAGTTTTGGTGCGCAGGCTTAGTTGCGTGCACCAAAACCACTGCGCGCGCCACCAGGGAAGTCCTGATGATCTGTTCTTAATGCATCATATTTTGACGTATAGGACATAGGTTTGTCTTATAAACTCGTAATCAGTTTTGTCATTTGATTATCTAGTATCATGTGGGGAGATAAAAAACTCTGGTTTTTAAAAATGTAAAATGAAGTATGGTAATATTGAACTTAAAAATAAAAGTTATTTTATGAGCAAAAATGGGCTTATTTGGGAATAGCAGAGAATGGCAATTCAGAACAAGCAAGCCACGGCAAAAACCATAGGCAAGGGACTTCCCTGGTCCAGTGGTAGAAAATCTGCTTTCCTATACAGGGGATGCGTGTTTGATCCCTGGTCAGGGAACTAAGATCCCACATGCCGCGGGGCAACTGAGCCCGCGCGTCACAACTACTGAGCCCGCGTGCCGCAAACTACAGAGCCCACGTGCTCTGGAGCCCGCGCCACAACCAGAGAAGAGAAAACCCGCATGCTGTAACTAGAGAGAAGCCCACACACCACAACGAAGAGCCCATGCGCCGCAGTGAAAGATCCCGCATGCCTCAACGAAGATCCTGCGTGCCACAAGTAAGACCCGACACAGCCAAAAAGTAAAGAGAAACAAAACAAAAACAACCATAGGCAAGTCCCAGAAACAGAGGAACCTTATTTTATAGAGGAAGAGGAAGTTGGGAGGGGTTGTTTGGAGCAAGTCCATTAGAGGAAAGTGAGGTTCAGGGTAATAAGGGTTTCTCATTAGCTGAGTTGCTGGAGTAGTTGATTTCTTGTAGGGATGCAGTGTACATCTTTTCCCATTGGGGCCTGCAATGATAGTTTTTCCTGTAATTGATCTCTAGTTGTACTGCATGAGAGCTTCCCCTTCTGGCCTCCTGATTCCATTTTAGTGAGGTTTCCCGTTATTATTCTCACAATATTTACTTTGCAGGATGGTTGGAAGGAATTAGAAATTGTATAAGTTGTGTTCAGGAAATGGTAGCTTTTATTGTATATTCCACATAAGTTATGAAGTGAATATAATATTTGAAATTCTGATGGAAAAGGCCCGGTTATTGAAAGGACCCAATATTATAGCACAACTGTTAAAACATTTAAGAAAAAAGACTAGTAGGCTATATTAATAATGCTTACCTTTGGATGGTGGGCATAAGGATAATTAAAAACAAAAAAATCCTACTTCATTATATTTTCCAAATTTACTGGGTGACAGATCCAGCACAAAACATTTGGCTCCACTAGAAAAGCTATGAACACATTATTCATTGTGAAAAGTAGTTTTAGCTCCTTATGAGCCAAGTGAATGAGAGATCCAGAGAAAGAGTTAGTAATGCTATTTTTCTTGGCAAGAGTTTTTTTCCACTTGACACTTGTATAGTGGATGTCGCTAATGTTTGTTGTAGGGGAGGGTGTATAACCTTGTTAACTTACCCCTTGATTCTGCTTTTTCCTCTGATTTCACAAGCTGTACAGATCTCTTGACACATTCTAGAGCTCAGCCTGACAACTTGCCTATCATACTCTAATTTGTTTGGTGCTTTGGTTTTCGAATATTTAAAGTAATTTTCTCTGGACTAGGTCAGTCAGCAAAGGAAAAAAATATTTAAAGTTCTGATTTAAAACGTTTTATATTTCATCACTGTGTTATGCTAGTATTGCAATACTGTACTTGTTAAACCACTGTCAAGTGCATCAGCTGTGCTTTCAGAAGTTATGTCTCGATGGTCTGTAATCTCTTAGGAATAAAACAGATGATATCACTGAAGAGAAATACAAAGAATCACAGTATTTAAGCTGAAAAAGCTAAGTCTGAATAAATTAGTAATTGGTATTTACCTTACATATGGTAACGAATAGTGACTTCATGGTTAGAAATGTGTGGGTGCAACAGAAGTAGCCGCTAGCACAGGGAGATCAGCTCGGTGCTTTTTGACAAACCACCTAGGGGGGTGGGATAGGGAGGGTGGGAGGGAGACACAAGAGGGAGGAGATATGGGGATGTATGTATATCTGATTCACTTTGTTATAAAGCAGAAACTAACACACCATTGTAAAGCAATTATACTCCAATAAAGATGTTAAAAATATAAAATAAAATGAAAATAAATACGTAGAAGCCCTAGACTATTGTCTACAGCAAAATGCTGTTGGTCATAACTATTCTACTTATCTTTACTGGAAGTCTGTCAACTTGAGTGTTTTTCTTATTAATATTTTATAAGATATTTTAATAGAATTGGGGAGATTTCTTTGTTTCTGTAACTTGTATACATTTAGGGAGCACAGGCAATTCTCTGGCAGTTTTTAAGTTTAAATATTGCTGCCTTTAGAGCTATTATTGTAGTTATCTTCCCCTTTGCCCTATTAGTTTCCCTTTTCAGAAAGATATTACAGCCAGAGTCCCTGGCTTTGGTGTATCTTACACTCTGTGAAATTTCTATATGCCATATTTTCTGTGTGAGAAGTCTTGAACCAGGCACATTCTGCTAATAAACATCATACAGTGAGTGAGTGAATTTCTACAACTGGTTTGCAGTTCACTTTCTTGGATTTTTTTCCCATTTATTTTATATGTGTGTATATATATATATATATATGTGTGTGTGTGTGTGTGTGTATTTTTAATTGAAGTACAGTTGATTTACACATTGTTAGTTTCAGGTGTACAGCAGAGTGATTCAGTTTTATATATATATATATATATTTTCAGATTATTGTCCATTATAGGTTATTATATCAAATACAGTTCCCTTTTTCTTGCAGTAAATCCTTGTTGCTTAACTATTTTCTGTAGAGTAGTTTGTATCTGTTAATCCCGTACTCCTCTAATTTATCCCTCCTCTGCTTTCTTTCCCCTTTGGTACCTATAAGTTTGTTTTCTATGTCTGTGAGTCCGTTTCTGTTTTGTATATCGATTCATTGCTATTATTTTTTATTTTACTCATTGATTGACTGATTTATTATTGATTGATTGCTGCACTGCGAGGCATGCAGAACTTCCCCAGATCAGGGATTGAACCCACACCTCCTGCAGTGGAAGTGTGGAGTCTTAACAGCTGGACCACCAGGGAAGTCCGGTATTATTTTTTAGATTCCATATATAACTGATGTCATATAATACTTGTCTTCCTCTGTCTTCATTTATATTTTTTATTTTAGCTCCTCTTTAACATCTGTGTTTTCCCCTTCTTTTCCTGTGCTTCTCCCTCCCTTCCTTCTTCCCTCCCTCCCTCCCTTCCTTCCTTCCTTCCTTCTTCATTGGGTCTTCGTTGCTGCACGCGGTCTTTCTCTAGTTGCAGTGAGCGGGGGCTACTCTTCGTTGCTGTGCACGGGCTTCTCATTGCTGTGGCTTCTCTTGTTGCGGAGCACAGGCTCTACGTGCGTGGGCTTCAGTAGTTGTGGCATATGGGCTCAGTAGTTGTGGCTCGCAGGCTCTAGAGCGCAGGCTCAGTAGTTGTGGTGCATGGGCTTAGTTACTCCACGGCATGTGGGAACTTCCAGGACCAGGGATCGAACCTGTGTCCTCTGCATTGGCAGGCGGATTCTTAAGCACTGAGCCACCAGGGAAGTCCCTTGCCCTTTCTTTTTGACCTTCTTCCAGACCTCTTTTTCTGATCTGCTGAAATTTTTCCCCCCTAACATTTTATTATGAAAATGTTCAAATATAACGAGAAGCTGAAAGAGTTGTACAGCAAACACCCACACAAATACACTCACAATTACCATTTTTGCTGTATTTGTTTTACCACATCTGACTAGCTATCCATCATGCCATCTTATTTTTTTTTTTGATGCATTTCAAAGTGAAGACATCAATATACTTTACCCTTGAACACTTTAGCTTATATATCATTAACTAGAGTTAATATTGGTCTAGGTTTGTCTTTTTTAATATGTGAAATTTACATGCAGACATTTTAAGTGTATCAGATCATTTTTTGTAGGATGCGTATACTTGCGTAACCCAGTCTCCTGTCAAGATACAGAACATCACCCTCATCCCAGAAAGTTCTGCTCATTTTATTTTTCAAAAACATAGTTTTTATTTTATATTTATTTATTTATTAGTTATTTGTTTATTAATTTTGGCTGTGCTGGGTCTGAGTTGTAGCATGCGTGATCTTTAGTTACGGCATGCTGGCTGTAGATGCGGCATGTGAACTCTTAGTTGTAGCATGTAGGATCTAGTTCCCAGACCAGGGATCGAACTCAGGCCCCCTACATGGGGGGTGCAGAGTCTTACCTACTGGACCACCGGGGAAGTCCCTTATTTTATTTTCTTGGTACAGACACCTGCTTTAGAGTTCTGGTGATTTTCTTAATGTACTGTTGACTGCTTTCCACCTTGCCCCGAACTCTCATTTCCATCTTTCTCTGTGCCTCTTTTCATTTGATTCTCGAAGGTTTCCTATGACTAATGCAGACTGGGTTCTCCCAGTTCTTGTACATGTTGTAGTCACTTTTCTCAGTCTTCAAATGTAAAGTGACAGTAGAAACATCTCCTTTTACATCCCTTCCTTCTTGTGGCCACACTAGCCTAGACTGTCATGACTGCATTTTTAGATTGTTCAAATAGCTTCTTCCCTTGTTGGGAGGCAGCATGATTGGTATACTGGATACTACACACCTCTGGTAGTTAGGAGGTTTATGCCAGTAAAACCCAGCATAAAGCGTGAGTAAATTACTTAGAGGCACAATATGGAGTTGAACCATATTACTACCTCTTAAGATCTTTCTAGCGATAAAACAGAAGCTCTACTTTATGATTTTTTTTTTTTTTTTTTTTTTTTTTTTTTTTTTTTTTTTTTTTTTTTTTTTTTTTTTTTTTTGCGGTACACGGGTCTCTCACTGTTGTGGCCTCTCCCGTTGCGGAGCACAGACTCCGGACGCACAGGCTCAGCTGCCATGGCTCACGGGCCCAGCCGCTCCGCGGCATGTGGGATCCTCCCGGACCGGGGCACGAACCCATGTGCCCTGCATCGGCAGGCGGACTCCCAACCACTGCGCCACCAGGGAAGCCTTCTACTTTATGATTTAATAATTTTTATAATAGGAACTTTTTGATTTTATAGAAAGATAATGCTTCATGGATGAATAGTTTCATGATGGTTATTTACCAATTTGCTCTTGGTCCTATCCTGTATAATACTTTTAATGTGTTTTTCTCAAGTTTTGGCATTTTTTCTGAGAGACAGAGTGGGTGTCTGTGTGTACTAATATTTTAAAGCTGTAAGAATTTAGTTCATGCATATATTCTACTTTCCTTCCTTAATTGCCTAAGGACTTTCCCTGTCTAATTGCATTGATTAGACTCTTCGGTACAAATGGCTGGAACAGACATCCTTATTTTGTTCTTGATCTTAGGAGGAAAGCTTTCAGTTGTCTTTCACCATTAAGTAGAATGTTAAATTGTAGGTTTTTAAAGTTTATTAGGTTGAGGAAGTTCCTTTCTATTTCTGATTTGTTGGGGTTTTTTTTTGTTTGTTTATCCTAAAAGGGTATTGGATCTTATCAAATTCTTTTTCTGTGTCTACTGAAATAATCATGTGGGTTTTGTCTGTTATTCTATTAATATGGTGTATTACGTTAAGATGTTAAGCAACCTTGCATTCTTAGGATAAACTTGGTCATGGTACATATTGGTAAATTGCTGGTATGGTAAGGTTTGCTAGAATTTTGTGGGGGGATATTTTTCTCTAGTTGTCTTTTCTTGTGATGTCTTTGCTTTTGGTATCAGGGTAATACTGGCCACATAGAATGAGTTAGAAAATGTTCCCTTCTCTATTTTTTTGGGAATGTTTGTGAAAAATTGGTGATTGATGTGCTTTCATTGTTTGAATTTACCAGTGAAGCCATATCTGAGCCTGGGTTTTTCTTTCTGGGAACTTCTTTGATGACTTCAATCACTTGTTACAGATTTTCAGTTCTTCTTGAGTCAGTTTCAGTAGTTTGTGTCTTTTTAGGAATTTGCCTTTTTAGACAAAATTGTTGATTTTTGTCTAGGTTATCCAGCTTGATGGCATACACTTGTTCGTGGTTATTTTCTTATAATCCTTTTTATTCCTCTAAAGTTTGTAGTAATGTTCCCTATTTCATTCCTAATTTTAATAACTTGAGGCTTCTCTCTCTTTTCTTGGTTTTTCTAGCTAAAAGGTTTGTCAATTTTGTTGATTTTTCTCTTCTTTATTTCGTTTATTTCTACTGTAGTTCCTATTATTTCTTTCTTTAAAAAACTGTTTTGGAATCAGTGTTTTGGAAGATTTTCCGAAAAGTTGGAAAATGATACAGAGGTCTCTACAACATTTACCAATCTTCCCTTAATGCTAACATTTTATATCAAATGTTGGCAAACTTTTCCCAAAAAGGGTCAGATGGCAAGTATTTTATGCTCTGCAGGCCACACACAATCTCTGTTGCATGTTCCTTCTTTGTTTTTGTTGTATTACAACTTTTTTTTTTTTTTTAATTTATTTATGTTTGGCTGTGTTGGGTCTTAGTTGCAGCACGTGGGGCACGAGGGATCTTTTGTTGCAGCACGCGGGTTCTTCAATGTGACGTGTGGGCTTCTCTCTAGTTGTGGCTTGCGGGTTTTCTCTAGTTGAGGTGCATAGGCTCCAGAGTGCATGGGCTATGTAGTCTGAGGCACGCAGACTCTCTAGTTGAGGCTCCTGAGCTCAGTAGTTGTGGCCCGCAGGCTTAGTTGCCCTGTGGCATGTGGGATCTTAGTTCCCCGACCAGGGATCGAACCCGCATCCCCTGCATTGGAAGGCAGATTCTCTACCACTGGACCACCAGGGAAGTCCCTACAATATTTAAAAAAATTTAAAACCTTTCTTAGCTGGCACACCATACAAAAATCAGATCTTCAGCTATAGTTTACTAACTTCTTTCTGTCTTATATAATTATTTGTCAAGAGTAAGATAATAACATTGGCACAATATTATTAAATTAATACAGTCTTTATTTGGGTTTCCCTAGTTTTTCCACTAAGGTCTCTTTTCTTTCTTGTTTTAAATATTTATTTAATTATTTGGCTGAGTCAGGTCTTAGTTGTGGCATGCGGGATCTTCCTTGTGGCATGTGGGATCTTTTTGTTGTGGTGCACGGGCTTAGTTGCCCCACAGCACGTGGATCTTAGTTCCCTGACCAGAGATCGAACCTGCGTCCTTCTGCATTGGAAGGCAGATTCTTAACCACTGGACCACCAGGGAAGTCCCAAGTTCTCTTTTCTGTTCCAGGATTTGTTTTCATGTCTCCTTAGTCTCTTCTGATCTGCAACAGTTTTTCAGTCTTTCCTTGTTTTTTCATGATGATTGCACATTTGAAGAGTATATTTATAGGTTTTTAAAGTAATTACTTGGTTACCTATCATCCTCCAAAGGTGAATAATTAGTATTAAAAATATTATTATGAACCTATGAATTTAAACATTTGAAGGGTTTCAGTTATTTCTAGTTATTACCCTTTTTGAAATTATTCTATCTTTGTCCAGGTCTCTTCAAATTGTCTCCTGAGGGCTTTTTGACTTTCTAGTAATCTTTGATGGTTTCTTCATAAACTGGTATGATGAGTTATTCCAGACTTATCTTATATAATTCCTGCTGTGTACCTAGATCAGACATTGCTCTAAGGAATCCTGGCATCTTTTAGTAGGAAATGGCACTTAGAGACCTCAGTCTGGTAACTGATGTTTATTGTTACTGGGTTTGTGATTGTTTATAGGTCTCTCCAGTGAACAGTTAAAAGTAAAATGCCTCCTGAGTTAGTAATGCTGATAGTTCAAATTCAGGACTACAGGATTTTCACTTCTTTTATATTACATTTTGATCACTTCTACACTGAGAATACTAGTTTCCTCAGAACCAGGGGATGGTATAATTATATATATACATTTATTATTATTATTATTATTTTATTTTATTTTATTATTATTATTTTTTTATTTTTATTTTTTGCTGTACGTGGGCCTCTCTCACTGTTGTGGCCTCTCCCGCTGCAGAGCACAGGCTCTGGATGCACAGGCTCAGCGGCCATGGCCCACGGGCCCAGCTGCTCCGCGGCATGTGGGATCCTGCCAGACCGGTGCACGAACCCGCATCCCCTGCATCGGCAGGTGGACCCCCAACCACTGCGCCACCGGGGAGGCCCTATACATATTTTTTTAATTTAAGATTTTTGGCTGCATTGGGTCTTCGTTGCTGCGTGTGGGCTTTCTCTAGTTGGGGCTACTCTTTGTTGCGGTGTGCAGGCTTCTCATTGCAGTGGCTTCTCTTGTTGCGGAGCACAGGCTCTAGGCATGTGGGCTCAGTAGTTGTGGCTTGCGGGTTCTAGAGCACAGGCTCAGTAGTTGTGGCGCATGGGCTTAGTTATTCTGCGGCATGTGGGATCTTCCCGGACCAGGGCTCGAACCCATGTCCCCTGCATTGGCAGGCGGATTCTTAACCACTGTGCCATCAGGGGAGTCCTGATATAAATGTTTACATCCTTTGCTGGAGCAACAACGTGTGTATCAGTCTCCGATTCTGTAAAAATTTTCTGAGTTTAAGGTTTTAAACTTTATCTTGAAGTCAGTTGATAGAACAAATGTCTAGCTGAATAGTTTCTGCCGACTTGAAATTTCAAGGAAACTGCTTCGTTTATTTGCTTCAGCTCCTTTTGTAGTAGCTTTTAAACTGACAGTAGTAACTTGCAGGATGATCACACTTGCACATCTGAGGGCCTTGGTCTTTATTAGTATTGGTGAAAATTATTCAACAACCAAGAGGCACTCTGTGTATGGACCTGGGAAGTGTCTCTAATTCTTTAACACAAACAGGGATCTCAGAGCCATCCTTGTTTTTGCTGTTTGCTCTCTCATAATGTGACTCTGTACCTGGGAACCATTGTCCGCTGTCATTCCGTTATTTCGTGACACAGCCAGCATTTTTGATTATCTAGAATATCTGTGCAACAAGAGAAGCCTGTGCACCGAAACGAAGAGTAGCCTCTGCTAGCCGCAACTAAAGAAAGCCTGTGCGCAGCAATGAAGACCCAATGCAGTCAAA
>RJWK010018326.1:0-33437 GCA_004363435.1 Platanista minor | reverse complement strand
AAAAAAAAAAAAAAAAAAAAAAAAAAAAAAACACCTAGAGACAAATGACAATGAAAACACGACGATCCAAAACCTATGGGATGCAGCAAAAGCAGTTCTAACAAGGAAGTTTATAGCTATACAAGCCTACCTCAAGAGACAAGAAAAAGCTCAAATAATGTAACCTTACCCCTAAAGGAACTAGAGAAAGGAGAACAAACAAAACCCAAGGTTAGCAGAAGGAAAGAAATCATAAAGATCAGAGCAGAAATAAATGAAATAGAAACAAAGAAAACAATAACAAAGATCAATAAAATTAAAAGCTGGTTCTTTGAGAAAATAAATAAAATTGATAAACCATTAGCCAGACTCATCAAGAAAAAGAGGGAGAGGACTCAAATCAATAAAATTAGAAATGAAAAAGGAAAAGTTAAAACAGACACCTCAGAAATACAAAGCATCCTAAGAGACTACTGAAAGCAAGTATATGCTAATAAAATGGACAACCTGGAAGAAATGGACAAATTCTTAGAAAGGTATAACCTTCCAAGACTGAACCAGGAAGAAATAGAAAATATGAACAGACCAATCACAAGTAATGACATTGAAACTGTGATTAAAAATCTTCCAACAAAAGTCCAGGACCAGATGGCTTCACAGGTGAATTCTACCAAACATTCAGAGGAGAGCTAACACCCATCCTTCTCAAAGTCTTCCAAAAATTTGCAGAGGAAGGAACACACCCAAACTCATTCTATGAGGCCACCATCACCCTGATTCCAAAACTAGACAAAGATACTACAAAAAAATAAAATTACAGACCAATATCACTGATGAATATAGATGCAAAAATCCTCAACAAAATACTAGCAAACAGAATCCAACAACACATTAAAAGGACCATACACCGTGATCAAGTGGGATTTAGCCCAGGGACCCAAGAATTCTTCAATATATGCAAATCAATGTGATACACCATATTAACAAATTGAAGAATAAAAACCATATGATCATCTCAATAGATGCAGAAAAAGCTTTTGACAAAATTCAACACCCATTAATGATAAAAACTCTCCAGAAACTGGGCATAGAAGGAAGCTACCTCAACATAAAAAAGGCCATATACAACAAACCCACAGCAAACATCATTCTCAATGGTGAAAAACTGAAAGCATTTCCTCTAAGATCAGGAACAAGACAGGATGTCCCCTCTCGCCACTATTATTCGACATACTTTTGGAAGTCCTAGCCATGGCAATCAGAGAAGAAAAAAAAATAAAAGGAATACAAACTGGAAAAGAAGAAGTTCTCACTGTTTGCAGATGCCATGATACTATACACAGAGAATCCTAAAGATGCCACCAGAAAACTACTAGAGCTAATCAATGAATTTGGTAAAGTTGCAGGATACAAAATTAACGCACAGAAATCTCTTGCATTCCTGTACACTAATGATGAAAAATCTGAAAGAGGAATTAAGGAAACACTTCCATTTACCACTGCAACAAAAAGAATAAAATACCTAGGAATAAACCTACCTAGGGAGACAAAAGACTTGTATGCAGAAAACTATAAGACACTGATGAAAGAAATTAAAGGTGATACAAACAGATGGAGAGATATACCATATTCTTGGATTGGAAGAATCAATATTGTGAAAATGCCTATACTACCCAAAGCAATCTACAGATTCAATGCAATCCCTATCAAATTACCAATGGCGGGCTTCCCTGGTGGCGCAGTGGTTGAGAGTCCGCCTGCCAATGCAGGGGACACGGGTTCGTGCCCCGGTCCGGGAAGATCCCACATTCCGCGGAGCGGCTGGGCCCGTGAGCCATGGCCGCTGAGCCTGCGCATCCGGAACCTGTGCTCTGCAACGGGAGAGGCCACAACAGTGAGAGGCCCGCGAACAAGAAAAAAAAAAAAAAAATTACCAATGGCATTTTTTATGGAACTAGAACAAAAAAATCTTAAAATTTGTATGGAGACAAAAAAGGACCCCGAATAGCCAAAGCAGTCTTGAGGGAAAAAAGCAGAGCTGGAGGAATCAGACTCCCTGGCTTCAGACTATACTACAAAGCTACAGTAATCAAGACAGTATGGTACTGGCACAAAAATAGAAATAAAGATCAACGGAGCAGGATAGAAAGCCCAGAGATAAACCCATGACCCATGCATGTCAACAAATCTATGACAAAGGAGGCAAGGATACACAATCGAGAAAAGACAGTCTCTTCAATAAGTGGTGCTGGGAAAACTGGACAGCTACATGTCAAAGAATACAATTAAAACACTCCCTAACACCATACACAAAAATAAACTCACAATGAATTAGAGACCTAAATGTAAGAGCAGACACTATAAAACTCTTAGAGGAAAACATAGGAAGAACACTCTCTGACATAACTCACAGCAAGTTTTTTTTTTGATCCACCTCCTAGAGTAATGGAAACAAAAACAAAAATAAACAAATGGGACCTGATGAAACTTCAAAGCTTTTGCAAAGCAAAGGAAACTACAAACAAGATGAAAAGACAACCCTCAGAATGGGAAAAAATATTTGCAAACGAATCAACGGATGAAGGATTAATCTCCAAAATATATAAGCAGCTCATGCAGCTCAATATTGAAAAAACAAACAACCCATCAAAAAATGTGTAGAAGACCTAAATAGACATTTCTCCACAGAAGACCTACAGATGGCCAAGAAGCACATGAAAAGCTGCTCAACACCACTAATTATTAGAGAAATGCAAATCAAAACTACAATGAGGTATCACCTCACACCAGTTAGAATGGGCATCATCAGAAAATCTACAAACAACAAATGCTGGAGAGGGTGTGGAGAAAAGGGAACCCACTTGCACTGTTGGTGGGAATGTAAATTGATATAGCCTCTATGGAGAACAGTATAGTGGTTCCTTGAAAAACTAAAAATAGAATTACCATATGACCCAGCAATCCCACTACTGGGCATATACCCAGAGCAAACCATAATTCAAAAAGACACATGCACCCCAATGTTCATTGCAGGCCTATTTACAATAGCCAGGTCATAGAAGCAACCTAAATGCCCATTGACAGACGAATGGATAAAGAAGATATGGTACATACATACAATGGAATATTACTCAGCCATAAAAAGGGATGAAATTGGGTCATTTGTAGAGATGTGGATGGATCTAGAGACTGTCATATAGAGTGAAGTAAGTCAGAAAGAGAAAAACAAATATCGTATATTAATGCATATATATGGAACCTAGAAAAATGGTACAGATGAACCGGTTTGCAGGGCAGAAATAGAGACACAGATATAGAGAACATAGGGACACCAAGGGGGGAGAGTGGCAAGTGGGGTGGTGGTGTGATGAATTGGGAGATTGGGAATGACATATATACAGTAATATGTATAAAATGGGTAACGAATAAGAAACTGCTGTAGAAAAAAATGAAATAAAAATAAAAAATTGAAAAAAATTGAAAAAATAAAAAAGAATCTGCCTGCCAATGCAGAGGATACGGGTTCAAGCCCTGGTTCGGGAAGATCCCACAAGCCACGGAGCAACTAAGCCCGTGCGCCACAACTACTGAGCCTGCACTCTAGAGCCCATGAACCACAACTCTTGAGCCCACGTGCCACAACTACTGAAGCTCGTGTACCTAGAGCCCGTGCTTCGCAGCAAGAGCAGCCACCTCAGTGAGAAAAGCCTGCACACTGCAACAAAAACCAATGCAGCCAAAAAATAAATAAATACATTTTTTTAATTAAAAAAAATCTTTGATTATATTATCTCACATGGAAGAATTGTTGTATTTTACATTTTAAAATATTATCTTCTTTATCATGATCTTTTAAATTTGTATAATACCGTCCATCACTCATAGAGAGTGAAGGAATAGGATTTGACCAATGTCCCAGTTTTATCTAACTTGGTTCAGAAGCCAACTATGGCATATTTTGTGCGGCTCTGTGAGGGCAGCTTAAAGACCTCACTAGAACACTCTCTGAATTGCAAGACCAAACATCGGAATAGTAGGATCCATTATTTTTATTGTTTGTCTCCGTATGAAGCAGTTTTTTTCTAACTTAGGGTTGATTTAACCATTACGCACAGTGAGTACAGTGCCTAAGGTCCATGATATATTTAGAGATCCATGAAAATGTTCCAATTTTAATCTCCTTTAAAATAGGAAGAAAAAGTGAATATAGTAGTAATGCATATATCATAATGAATCTCATCTGGATTTATTTTTTTCCTATGGTCAAAGGAACCCATGAAAGCAAAGTGTACATAGCCCAAGAAAGTCATAATGCAGCCTTGAACTTAGATGATCTTTTATTGAGTGGATTCTTGACAAGCTTCAAAATATTACTGTGGTTCTCAGAGAAAAAGCCTAGACTAGTTAACAAGTCCCAGTTCCACAAGTTAGGAGTTTTGTCAATAGAAAAATCACTTAACCTCCTCTACCCTCAGTTTCCTTCTCTATAAACAGGAGTAATATTAATGATGGCTATGACCAGGGAGAACAGTATGGAGATTCCTTAAAAAACTAAAAATAGAGCTACCATATGATCCAGCAACCCTACTCCTGGGCACATATCTGGAGAAAAACATAACTAAAAAGGATACATGCACACCCATGTTCACTGAACCACTATTTACAATAGCCAGGATATGAAAGCAACCTAGATGTCCATAGATGGAGGAATGGATAAAGAATAAGTGGTACATATATACAATGGAATATTACTCAGCCATAAGAAAGAATGAAATAATGCCATTTGCAGTGACATGGATGGACTTAGAGTTTGTGATACCGAATGAAGTCAGACAGAGAAAGACAAATATCATATGATATTGCCTTTATGTGGAATCTAAAACAATGGTACACATGACCCTATTTACAAAAAAGAAAACTGATTCACAGATGTAGAAAAGAAACTTATGGTTACCAAGGCGGAGGGGGGGAGGATTAAATTGGAAGATTGGGACTGACATATTCCCACTACTATATATAAGATAGATAACTAATAAGAACCTACTGTATAGCACAGGGAACTCTATTCAATATTCTGTAATGACCTATATGGGAATAGAATCTAAAAAAGAGTGGATATATGTATACGTATAACTGATTCACTTTGCTATACACCTGAAACTAACACAACACTGTAAATCAACTATACTGCAATAAAAAATAATTGTAAAAAATTTTAAAAATAATTAAAAAGGTGAAATATTTGAGCTGCGCCTTCATAAAATACACACACACACATACAAATAACCAACAAATACATGAAAAGATATGCAACGTCATTGGTCATTAGAAAAATGCAAATTAAAATCATGAGATACCTTTAAATCTACCAAAACAGCTAAAATAAAAATGATGGATAATACCAAGAGTTGGGGAGAATGTAGAATACCTGGAGCCCTCAGATACTGCTGGTACAAATGTAAAATGATACAGTCACTTTGGAAAACAGATCTGCAGTTTCTCAAAATGTTTAAAATATATACACTTACCATACAATCCAGTAATTCCATTCTGAGGAAAAAATGAAAACATATGGCTATATTATTTATTATAGTAAAAAAATGAAAACAACCCAAATGCACATCAATTGGTGAATGGATAAACAAAATGTGGTATTATCCATACAATGGAATATCACTGAACAATAAAAAGGACTATTTATTGATAAATGCACCTGCTCTGAAAAAACATCTTGACACAAAGGATTCAAATGAAAATATACTTTAGTAGAAAGACAATAAGTATTATTGAAAGTAAGCACTGACTGCAATCTCTTCAGCTTTCAAGGGCTGTTACATAATTATTTATCCTAAAGAAGTCCCCCTTTTTTAACCTAGGAAACCTCCTCAATAGGGTCCTTTGAGCGTGAAACTGAGGACTTTTAGATCATAGTATGGAAGTCAAGAGTTAAATATAGAAAGTGCTAAATACTTTCATATAAGAAAAAAAAGGAAAATGATGGCCCTTTGCCGGCAGTTCTAGAGGCTGTGAGGTGAGGAGTCTAACAGAGAAAAGAAAAGATATGATATAAAAGGAAGAAGATCTTGAGAAATATACTAGGCCTTCAGAGGAGGTCAGGCTGCAGGAAATTCCATGTGGCAGTAAAGGACCTAAAAATGTCTAGAATCCATGATGACGTATATTGAAAAGCTTTCATTCACCAAATAATTATTGAGCCTTTACTCTGTTGCCATGCTCTGCTCTAGGCACCAGGGATACAAGTCAGTCAATAAAATAACAAACTACCTGGAGAAGATTCTCAACAATTTGAGGTTGTTTTCTATGCTATGTTTTAATTTCCCTTCACTGCACCCCAAACAAACAACAGAAGTCTGCTACAAACAAAAGCATTGTTTTGGGCTTCCCTGGTGGCACAGTGGTTGAGAGTCCGCCTGCCGATGCAGGGGACGCAGGTTCGTGCCCTGGTCCGGGAAGATCCCACATGCCGCGGAGCGGCTGGGCCCGTGAGCCATGGCCGCTGAGCCTGCGCGTCCAGAGCCTGTGCTCCGCAACGGGAGAGGCCACAACAGTGAGAGGCCCGCGTACCACAAAAAAACAAACAAACAAAAAAAAAACACACAAAAGCATTGTTGTAAGGGTGCATCGGGGGATAAAGGACAACAGAGGTTGTCCAATGTGAGTTGAGTCAGCACCAGCAAGATTAGATGACAATCACAGGAAGGAAGCATAACGGCTAAAAAAACGGCTAAAAATAGGTCCTGTCAGACAAACAGACAGGAGCAAAGGCTGACTCAGGAAGCCTTAGAGATACAAAAGAGGTGTTAGTAGATCTACATTATGAAGTATGGCAATGTGGTAATATTTAAGGCTATTCACCAATGTTTCAGTGCCTCTCCTTTCAGGAAAATGGTGAAGTTGCGTGCCGCTGCCTCCTTCAAGTTCAGCATAGTCCTAAGATGGGCTTTAGCCTATGGAATATGAATGGAAGTGGAATATGTCACTTTCATGAGGACGCATTTTGAAGAAAGCGAATAAACCACCATGTTCTTATGTTCCTCTGCCATGGCAATCAACAACCATGCTGGTGCAAAGGCTCTGTCAGCCAGCTCTCACAGTGAGGAGAAGAGCCCCCCAGCTAACTTGAAACAGATATAGAACATAAGCAAGAAATCAACCTTTGTTGTTTATAAGCCACTAAAACTGGGGGTGGTTTATTACTGCACCACAACCTAGCTTATCGTGGCTGGTACAAGCAGATTGAGCCAGTCTATGTGGATATCCTAGGAAAACTGTACGACCCAGGGATTTTTAAAGATCTTTTTAAATAACAGAGTCGTCTGAAGGAACTAGGAAGAGAGTGTGCTTTCGTATGCCAGATTGGAACAGATGAGAACGTAAAAGCAGTAAATTCAGCCCTAAGGATTCTGGAAGGTAAGGCAACCATCATGACAGGTATACTTGTCTTTTTCTGACAGGGAAAAATATATACCATCATTCAGAGACAATACTTTTTATCCCCGTAGAACTAAATTCAAGCTGGATTTGTCCTCTGGGGATTTGTTTAAAGGATGAGAAGCAGTGTGAACAACATCTCCCACCCCACAAAATCACCGAAACATTGTAAAACTGGAGAGTCCTTTCAGTGAACCCATTGAGAAGAAAAAGAGCATAATTTAAAATGGTGAGGCAGTGAAGGCATTTTTCATGAAAAGCTGAGACAACGTGGACCAAGCAAGCTACTATCTGACCTAAGGCAGTGTTACCCAGTCTTTGCAAAACATTTTCACAAGTCTTCCTCCTGGCCACCTGCTCTCTATACTTTAGTTACTTACTATTTTCTTTAAATTGATTTCCATTTATTTACTTAATTAGATATATTTTAAAAGAAAAAATTGAGTCGAATAATATAAATTGAACAGTAGTACCATTAGCTATAAATATAAATTGAAAACCCTCATAACAATAAATACATATGAAAACAGAACAGTGAATAAAATTATTCCATTTTATCTGGAGAGTATAACTTGCTAAAGTTTATAAGCCTGAGGCTTGCCTGTGGATACAAGGAGAATTACAAAATGATAGCATCAACCTGAGTCTTTCTCCTTCACTAACCAGAATTAAAGAGAATTATAAAGAGAATAATTTTAAGACTAAACAATTCAATGCTCTACCTAAAATCATCTCAAGTACTCTTTGTGGTATGTAACCCACATTTAGGGAAATACTATTATTGTGGCCGTGAACATGAGCCTCTCAGATTCCTGACAGTGGGGAGGCACATGACGGACAAACCCCGGTGTTGTGCTCTGAAATCCATCACCATGTTCTCACAGAGACCGCACTTCCCACTGGCTGCTTCCAACCAGTGACTGGGGACTAAGGCAGGGAAGGCATGGTTGTCCTGGAGACTGGGTTGTCCTCTGACAGGTCACTTTGGCTCATAAGCTTTGTCAAACATCCTTAGAACTGCACTGCACTTTGAGAGGCTTCCTTCCATTCCACATCTCTCCTTCACAAGGATCAGACCCACATCACAGTCTGGGGGCCCTCCCAGCATCTCTCCAGGACCCTCCTCATTTTCCTAATAGGCTCATGTGTGTCTTGAGCTTCTCAGGTAACCTCAACTTGCCTGTTGACCTTCCTAACAGCATCTTTTGAAGACAAAATGAACTGGCAGGAAGATGTTCCATTAACTTGTTATGTCCAAGCATCAGCTATCTCAAATAAATCTCAGAGAGCATGAATCTCAGTCTAATCTTCCCAAAAGCAGACACAGTACAGATAGCTTATATTGTTGACTAAAGTAAAAGCTGCCAAGATCTGTGTATAGGGATTAGGGAAGACAAAGCTGACATTTGTGGTAGAAGTTTAAGAGCTGTGCTTATATTCTTCTGCCAAGTATTAAGCAAACATTCACTTATGTGTTAAGACCCAGCTCAAACATTACCTGCTCTGAGAAATCTTCCCCAGTCTAATCGGCACTGGTCCTATCTGTCTCTGCATCCCCACAATACCCCAGCCCTTCCTTTCCTGAAAGAATTTACCACGTTACATTGCAATGAGAGTAGAGTCATACCTTACGAGAATCAGGTTGAAAAGTCAGAGCCCGGAGCAAAGATTATGAAACGAAAAATTATCTTTCAAAACCCCTTAAAAAGGTCCCATGATACAGATGGACATGCACCTTCTCAATGAGTCCATCACAGCTAGTTTTTCCTCCAGCGTTGGAAGAAATCATTGTGCCTTTGGTTAAGCACCTCATAAAGTGGTTGGCTTCCTTTCAAAGACCACATTGCATGAAAAACAGAACGATGCTGAATCTTAACTGCCAGAATCATCCTCAACATAAGAAGATATCCCACGAGAGGATCACTGAGAAAACCCCAGTTTCCTATCCCCACCTCAACATTCTGGCTGGGGTCTACATTTAGTGAGTGGAATAACAACCCTGGCCATTTAAATAATTACTTCTCCCTCTTACTTTTCATTCTTTGTGTACAGCTGAATTCACAGAGGCTAAACCCAGTATCTACTATAACATGTGTCTCTCTCGCTAGGGTCCACTTGACTGGAACCTTCCTAACATCTACCAACGTGTGTGTACACACCTGGTATTAAATATATGAGGGAGGGAGGGGTGGAGGGAGAAAGAGGAAAAAAAAGGATAGATGCAAGAAATGGACACCAAACAAATTCATTCCCGGAAGGTGTGAAGGACCTTCACACCTTCACACCCGGAAGGTGTGAAGGTGTGAAGGTGTGAAGGACCCCAAGACAAGGGTTTGAATGGAAGGTAATCTCAGGAGCATGATGAAGGGACATGTGACAGTGAACAAGGGGCAAAAGCCCTCCCACAAAGGGTGAATGAGTGAGCAGGTGACTGCTGTGGGCACCTGGAGCTCAATCCTACTGAGGATTTCTGGGAGTGAGCATAGAGTCTCCTATGTAAGAAGCAAGGAGGCTGGAATATTTATCCACCAACTCCATCCACAAGCACAGGCCAATACTCCTACGGTGAGAGAAATCCCTCAGGCTGAGATCTGCAGGCTTTGCCATAGGAAGCCACAGGCATGTATGAGATGGGTGTATACTGAGGGAACACGGGTGCCACACTGACATCCATCGTCACAGAAGGGAATGGTGTTCTGTCACTTTTATTTCAATCTATGCCCATTTTCTTTCCACTAAGAAGACTTTTACTCTAATTTCACCTAACCAGTGAGCATTGTCAATTATAGCAGGGACATTAGAATTTGAACATCTTGGGATTCTGATTTTTTTTCCTTTGCAAAACATTGCTTTCTTTATGATTGCTATTTAACAGTGAGCCTAAACTATGTCACCTGTGTCTCTCATGCACAATCCCTTTGTAATCTTTGAATGAATGAGTGCTTTGGTTTTACAGAAACCTTTGAAATAAAAAATCTATGTATACATTCTAATTTCACTCATCTTTTAAATGTATATAAATATATATACTAAATCTATAAATCTGTATAAAGTTGTTTCCAGCAACTAGTTGCACAGTATTCTTGACGGTTAACATCATTCACATTTAAATGTTTATACTAAGCAGAATTTTTCATTAGTTACAACAAATCTATAGACTAAAATCAAAATTTTATAATCTTGAAAAAAATTCTCCCTTACTGTCCGTTAAGAGGTTATCATGAGGAAATATTCGTTAAAGGTAAAAATTAAAGATCACAAGATGATGAGGCAAGCAGACTTTCCCTTAAATTTTCACATATATGCCAACACTTGAGTGCTATAAATAGAGGACTGCAGAAGCTAGGAGATGAGTTATATAATTCTGATTCAATGCCCTGGATTTGGGCAGCCTATTCTGAAATTATGAAAACCAAAATGAAGACCCTTTTTCTACAAACAACAGAATATGGATTTAGAACACTTATGTTTTGTTAAATTTTTGAGCATCTCTATTTCTTAGCCTATTCATTGGCCTAAGCCCCAAATAAAAATTTTTCCCTGCAAGCTTTTATGCATATGGTGCACTGGAATACTAATTCTCCTCATTAAAATCCCAGTCCATGCCAGTGTCCAATGTGTTTGAAAAGTTCAAAAAGGTATGCTTTCTTTTAAGCAAAAGCTGTGCAGAAATCCCAGATCATTTTATTCTTGCTGGTGAGAAGGGAAAGGTGAGCTCACTCTCTCTGGGTCGATGCCTCAACCTTCAGCAGCCAGCCCTTCATGACTCATCCCTTCAATATCTGCCCTTGAGTTTCAGACCTCTGCCCTGGACCCTCACCACTGCCTCATAGACCCTTTCTTAAATAAATAACACCAATTTTTTAAACTCCCAGATGCTTCTGTTATCTTAGGGGATGCTATGGTGCATTTTGTGGTAAAGACTAGATTTGCTTCTACTGTGACCACTCCCTAGAAACAGGACGGACCTTCACCCAAGATGTGGTTCGAATGTCAAGACTCATGACACTACACACATACCAAGAGGGGATGAAGGGGTTTACTAATTGCAACATGGGGAGTAGGGAAGGCTCCCAAGGAGGTCTACATGCCTTGAGAGCAGGGAAAGAAGACTGACATGGGGTTTTTATGGTAGTTAAATGGTGGGCCCACATCAGGGTTTTCCACGTGCGGCTTAAACATCCTGCCAGCAACAAAGGTGGAATTACCTAGGCTTTCTTATCAGCTTGCCCAGATGTGGGGCATATAGAGAAGGATGAATGAAGCCTAAATGTTGTCAGCAGTCAAACATCAAAAAACAAATGGAGGTCTGACTATTACAGCTTTCCTATTAAGTGAGATTTTCATACATTGATATAATCATAATAAAGAACATAACAGTTATTTGGGTATTTACTACATACCAGACATGCATTATTTACACATCATTTCACTGAATTTTCATAAGCACCCTAGTAAGAGTTAGTGACTTTGTTTGAGTTCCCCTCAAAGAAGAAAAAGAGTCTTCTGTTTGAGAAGTTAGGGCAGGAACATAGTGAAAGATTGCGAAAGAAAGGAAAGCTAATAAAGGATGCTGTAAAAAGCTGGTTACCACTGCAGTTATCTGGAACTCAGTATAACTCAGGACCCTTAGAGAGATGTGTGGGGCATACTCAGTGATGTCCCCCTGGTCGTGGGTGTGTGTGTGTGAAGAACCTGAGATGTTTATCCACCCTTCCATCCTCACTGTTGGGAGGTCAAACCTGGGGGCATCATCTCCAGCACTCCCAGCAGTGCAGAGAAAGTCTTCCAGCATCTCTCTGCTGGTGCTTGAAGTAAGCAGCTATTAGCAGGTATGGGAACTGTCCTCTGAATAGCAAAGCACTTCCAAGGTGAGCCATGGAGACAAGGCAGCCACTATCTACCTACAGAAAGGAACTAGTATTATCCCCATTTTATGGGGATATGAAAGCTCAGAGAGAATAAATAAGGCTCTCCAAGATCACACGTAATAATCATTAAAGAGTTGGAACTGAGCTTCCCTGGTGGCACAGTGGTTGAGAGTCCGCCTGCGGATGCAGGGGACACAGGTTCGTGCCCCGGTCCGGGAAGATCCCACATGCCGCAGAGCAGCTGGGCCCGTGAGCCATGGCCGCTGAGCCTGAGCGTCCGGAGCCTGTGCTCCGCAATGGGAGAGGCCACAACACTGAGAGGCCCGCGTACCGCAAAAAAAAAAAAAAGAGTTGGAACTAAAACCCAAGGCCATATGACTCCAGAACCATATTCGTAAGCAAAGCACACTGATATAAAAGAGCTTTGCTACTTTCAGAGAGTGGAATTGAAACAGACAGAGGCAGTGTGGCAGAGTAATAAGAATATGTGCTCCTAAGTCAGACTGTATCATTTCAAATAACACTGCCACTCACTAGCTTGGTAATCTTTTAACTTCTCTGTGCCTCGGATTCATCATTTATACAATAGAGATAATTGTTGCACTTTCATCGCATGGTTATGGTGCCTCATAAATGTTGTCTTTTTTTTTACACGTTTGGCTGAGTGTCAACTCAGGAGGTATCTTGATATCTAAAACCTATAATTTTAGAAAAGAATTTGTCTGACCTGGTTTACTTTTTGGGAAGCATTTTATATGATTACATATTTTTAAAGATATATATATACAGGCATTATTCCCTTTTCCATGTCATTTTCTCAGTCTTTCACTGTTTCTTGCCCAAACTTCCAAAATAAAAGATTTCTTTTTTTCCCCAAATCCTTCAAGCTTCCCTTTTGAGGGGAACCCAAGCAACTATAAAATATAAAAATATATTGGTAAAATATGTATATATGAGATAAGATAATTAGTCGAGTCAGGTCCAGGTTGGGTTTATTGCAGATGGGTTTTACAAGACTTGTCTTTCTACAAGCATCAGCAGAATTCTACCCAGCACAGTCTCTATTCCAGGCTTCGGGTAGGCAAAACGCTGGGTTAAAGGAAGACAGATAAAAAGACAAGTCAAATAAAACCCGTATTTCCTGGCTACTCAGTATCCAGAGAGTCCCTGCCCTTAAGTAGACACAGCACCCAAGAAAAAGCCTGTCTTAGAGGTGATATGCTGGCAAATGTTCTGGCTGCATTACCTCTGGACCATTCTCCATCCCTGCCCGAACCCTCCTCTCTCTATGCCCAGTAATAATGAGTCATTGTTTACTGAGAACTTACCATATGCCTGATGCTGTTCTAAGCACTTTGCATACATTCACACATTTAACCTTACGACAACCCTAGGAGATAGCTGTTTATTATTATCATTCTCATTTCATATTTGTGGAGACTAAGGTATACCAGGAATTGGGCTGACTTCCATCAAATTTCAAGAACTTCTTTCAAATGGTTCTGTTGGCCATTTTCATCATGGATACTTAACCCAATGAAAACCAACATTTCAAGACCAGATTTGGGACATCAAATTTGACGTTTCCTAAACGTTCCCGCATCTACCCACTCATCCAATCACTACAACCCTGATTTAAAGTCATTTACCCAGGGCTTCCCTGGTGGCACAGTGGTTAAGAATCTGCCCACCAATGTGGGGGACACGGGTTCAATCCTGGTCTGGGAAGATCCCACATGCCGCGGAGCAACTAAGCCCGTGCGCCGCAACTACTGAGCCCACGTGCCCCAACTACTGAAGGCCAGGCGCCTAGAGCCCGTGCTCCACAACGAGAAGCCACGACAATGAGAAGCCTGAACACCGCAACGAAGAGTAGCCCCCGCTACTCTTTCAACTAGAGAAAGCCTGCGTGCAGCAACGATGACCCAATACAGCCAAAAATAAATTAATTAATTTTAAAAATAAGATAAAATAAAGTCACCTACCCAACACACCCCAAAAAAAGTTTTTGAAAAGTTCCGTACAACCCCATGGAGATATCTGTGGATACTCAAGCAAAAGCAAGGCAAGTAAGGCAGAATACGCATGAAAAAGAAAGCCCTTTATTCTGCTAGCTAAAACAGTCATCCACAAACTGCTTATCAGGTGTTTTTTTTTTTTTTTAAATCAAGAGAATCTTCAGAGATTTTAGCTTAGAAATAAAATACATCTTTCATCGGAAGCTATTTCTATCTTCCTTTAACACCAAGTAACACCCTCACCTTCTAGCTTCTGTATTTTTTTTAACGGATTGTGCAACAAGTCAGTCTAAGATGAGTGTTATCATACTACCCTGGATAAGATCCTCCAAGCTGAGCCTGCATTTGTTCTGCATCTTGAGAAGGTATGCCCTGGAGGCACACGCTGGATGCTATGGTTAATTAACTAATTTACTCAATCAAGTTTAACAGTGGTTTTAACTTTAATGAGACCATTACATTTTAACATGGAAATAACAGCCTTGTATCCTTAACAATCCCCATAGTCCGCAAATCCACCTCCCTCTTCCACCCACCTAGCCCCAGTGATGATGTTGATTTGTGAACCTGAACACCTGAGTGTAACATCCAGAACTTGTAATACACATGTTCAGGGTCCATCACAGCCCACGTAAACCACTGTTCTGCCTTCTGGTGGCCCCCGATGTACACTCTGAACACACACAGCAGTGGTCGTTCAAGTTAAGAGCCCAAGTTTTATCACTGGCAGAGTCCTTTCTAGATGAAAGTGTAGTGGGGGCTTTTGATACTAAAAAACTGGTGTGAGTGAGGAAGAAAGGTAGACCAGGTCAGAAAATCCAAAAGGAGAGAAACTAAAGGAAATGACTAGGCGTGCAACCTGGGTTGCTACTGTCCTAGGGAGACCTACTCTCGGGCTGCCATCCGCAACTTGGGTTGCATTTAATTGGGCTCCAAATCATTAATATAATGGCCTTCCAAGCTCTTCTTATTGAGAATTTTTTTATTATTCCAGATACAGTACTTTGGAGATTAACTATGAAAAGTTTTACAAGACGGTGAAGGTAATGAATCATGAATTCTGTAAGGGTAAACCCAATACGGTGAAATCAAGTACAGCTGTCTTATATTTGCTCTGTGTGCATTTTGCTACCCGTAATTTTGTCATCAATTTTCATCTTTTGTTTAAACATATTTGTCTTTTGGACAAGATAGGTCATATTTCATAGGTTTGATGAATTTTCTCCTTGGTCCAGTTTTACAGAATTTGCACTTAATTAATTGCCCAACCTTTAATTCGACAGACTGTTTTTAATGGCTATGTAGTTTCAAAAGCATATACACAGTGGAATTTCGAAAAAGTAATTGTTTTTGTGTCACTTCCAAAGAAAGTCACAATTATTAAAATGTGTAAATAATTTGTCAAATGCGCAATGGGCAATAATTAGGAAGATATCAAATAAACCTTTAATGGATATTTTTAATTTGGTGTTCAGCAGGAATATTTAAATAATGCAACAAAATATGTCATTACTCGCCTCAGGACTATACTAGCCAAATCCCAATGTGAAAATGCACCTTTCAATTGCATAGACTGGGTCATAATAGAGGTGACACTCATAAAAGATTTTCTAGGTCTTAGCAGAGCCGTAAATAGGGACCCCCTCATCCAACAGACAGCACAGAATCCAAAACCCTGCCTATCAAAAGCATCATTCAAGCCACAAGGCTCTTCTGTGCCTGGTAAAAAGCAGGCAGGAAAAGAAGAGACAAAGGTCAGTTGTCAATTCTTTATAAATGTGATTGTGCTGGCAGTTTGCAAAGAACTGCCATGTTTCCCTAGCAACTTTGTGTGCGCGCAGATGCGTTTAGTACATTTTTTCCCCGTGTTATTTTCAGACCGTCTTTTTGTACCGTGGACTATTTCGAATGCATTCTTTCAGTTACATGGGCCTTTTTATTAAGAGGATTAAGAAGCTGACATTTTTTGGAAGGGAAGTTCGCTGAATTCGGGGCCATAAAAACCAGAGGTCAATTTTTAGTCAAACTGCAGATAAAAAGCAGGAGTGAAAAAGGATGGGTTAGAGAAAACACATTAGACCAAGAGAAAGCTGAAAGTATCCAGTTTCTAGAAATTGGAACCTGAGAGCCCATGACATTCCTGAATGGTACTCTGTCATCTCTTTGAAAGAAATGTTAAGCAAAGCTTCTGAGCAGCTTCCACCCTGACTTTTATGTTCCTCCTTTGATTTTGTGATTGTTCCAGAGCCTGGAGTCAATATTTAATTTTGATTCATCTGTTCCTCCTTCTTGTTTATTAGTGGCAGGGAAAGGACATTTGGAAATAACTCTCACCGAACTCTGCTCTTTATTAATTCATGCACAACATGGATTGAGCACTTACGAATTACCAGGCACTGTTCTGGGCATACAGCTGGGGTCTACAAACTCTTTCCATAAAGCACCAGCTAGTAAATATTTTAGGATCTATGGGCGGGTCATACAGTCTTCACAACTCCTCAACTGTGCTCTCGTGGGTTGTAGCAGCCGCAGACATTGCATAAATGAATGGGTGTGGCAGTGTGCCAATAAAGCTTTCCATATGGACACCAAAACTTGAGTTTCACATAATTTTCACGTCACAAAACATCATTCTTTTGATTTTTTTTTCAACCATTTAAAAAAACTAAAATGTTTGGCTGTGAGTCTGTTTCTGTTTTGTAAATAAATTCATTTGTATTATTTTTTAGATTCTGCATGTAAGTAATATCATATAATATTTGTCTTTCTCTGACTTACTTCGCTCAGTATGATAATCTCTAGGTCCATCCATGTTGCTGCATATGGCAATATTTCAACCTTTTTTAGTTACCAAAGGGGAAAGGGAGAGGGGAGGGAGAAATTAGGAGTATGGGATGGATTAACAGATACACACCAGTATATATAAAATAAACAACAAGGATTTACTGTACAGCACAGGGAACTATATTTAATATCTTGTAATAACCTGTAATGGAAAAGAATCTGAAAAAACATATATATTTAACCGAAACTAACACAATATTGTAAATCAACTCTACTTCAATTAAAAACCAGGAAAAAAACAAATAATAACAAAACAAAAAGTAAAAACCATTCTTAGCTTGTGGGCCACACAAAAGCATGCAGCGGGCTACATATGTCCCTCCGCCCAGGTTTCCTGACCCCGGGTATACAGGCAGGGTTGTGCTGTCATGGCCTGACACTATGGAAGGGACACAGGAAAAATGTAAAAGAATGAAACAAGATGACATCAGGTTACTCTAAGTGATATGAAGGAAACAAAACAGGATGGTAAAGAGTGACTGAGTGAGGGCGGTTACTTTAGATAAAGCTGTCGGGAGGGCCCTCTCTGAGACCTGAATGACAAAGTCCATCATTCCCCTACAGCCCATTGTTTCCCCTCGGCATCTCTGACTGTACCACTAATTCCGTAAGTCAGCTGCACTTACACCTAATTATTACTTCCTAGAGTTACACTACAAAGCACCAGAAAACAGAGCCATTGACTCACCCAACACCGTTATCAGAATTGTAGAAGATAAGCATATGCTAGTGAGAATAAACATGCCTAATTAATATTACAGATTTCCAGGTGCTGTGCTGGGGACACCTCATTCTCAGTCACTAGGAGATAGGAGTTTTAAATGTGCAGCACCGTGGTTCAAAGCAAGTTTTTTTTTAATTTAATTGGAAATAGTGCCATAACCTTAGGTCACTTCTCTTCTCGTTTCAATACTCATAGAGCCTAAATAATGGTACGCTCTCAAATTGGAAACTTGAGCTGACTGGGCCTCTTTTATTTACATCCTATTGAATTAGCATTAACTTTATTTTTCACAACTGCTAAAATATTTTTTTTCAAGAGAAATAAAATTACCTTCACGAAGGTTCTCTTAGGGAAAACAGACAATCATAAAGGGACACAAAGCTTAATTTGTCTTATAGGGGGACAGGTTAAAGGTGAACAATATTTCTGCTCTTCTCAAAATTTGCGGGCTAATTTCAAACCCAATGCCAAAGGATTTGAAGGCACTTTTTATTTTCCTCACATGGTTTGGTAGTGGGCTTTCCAACAGCTGTGACACCGGAAGCTGGTGACAGGCTGGTTATTAGGAGGTGAAATTTAACTCAAGATTTCTAGCTTGGAATAGCCTTTAGTAGCGTTAGGGCTTAAAGGGTTATTTTGTCAATTGGTTGGTTGGTTGCGTCACCGGCAAAGCCCATTAACAATTCCCAGGAAATAAAAATAGAATCGGGATAGTAAAGTCTAACCTTTTTTTCCCCTCTGTGCTTAGTCTGGTTTCACGGGCTCACGGGGGGGCCCAGTGCATAGGCCTCACACCCCGCCCTTCAGACCAGCGTTTCCGGTGTGAAACACGGCCATGGCCCCTCAGCTGACCCGCGGGCGGGCCAAGCGCAGAGACACTGAACCCCCGGCACTGTGATCTGGAGCCCGAGCAGCAGAGCTGCGCCCACCCGGCAAGAACTCTGCTCTCCTCTCCCCACTGATGACACCCTGTAAAGCAGCCCTGCCCACAGCCTGTCGGGAAAGCGGGTGTTCTGGAGCCTGAGTTCGCACCTCTCATTTCTTTGATCAAAGAATAAAGCTTTCCTCTGCTTATGAACCGAACTTGGTCTCATTCGAACAACACGGGACAGAAGAACCCTTGTTGGAGACCAACTTGGGAGGATCGGTAACAAAGTTTTGTGTCTTCTGGCCTTTTGCCTGTACCTATCCACCATGCTCTGGGCTCACCCCAGCCCCAGCGGGAACACAGTGGAGGTTTTGGGAGGTTGGCTTGAGGATGACTGACTCTGATCTTTGAGGACACTCTGACGGGGTAGAATGGCGACACCTTTCTGCCAAATTCAGGGCAACTCTGCCCAGCAACATGGTACCTGGGTATGGTGCACACACAATGAAGCCCCCAGAGTCATCTGGACTGCACCCCTGTGCAGAGGGGATCACACTATGGTGTCATTGGAGGTGGGAGACTGAAACTAACATGTGTCTTCCCAGTGCCTCTGGCTGGCCTTCCCGAGGTTCTGGACACCTGGGGAAGGGCAGAAACTAGGACCCAATCAGTGTGCCATCTGTAAACAAGAGGGACACTAGAAGAGAGAATGCCCTTGCTACCCCCAAAGGGGGTTGGCAACAGCAGATCCTGGCCACTACCCTCGAAGGCAGATGGTCCAAACAGATGAAGAATGATGAGGTGTGGCGGGGGAAAGGCTCCTAAGCTGGCGCTCCAACTGAGCCCCCGAGAAGCCCCAGCTGACATTGGACGTAGGGCAGCAGCCTGTTGAATTCTTAGTCAACAGTGGTTTACTCAGTTCCAAACACCACATCAGGCAAAGTGGGTCACAAGAGTTGTAACATTATGGGATTATCAGGGAAGGCCCAGGAATGGGCATTCATAGAGCTATTAGCACGTAAACTGGATGAACATGCCCACCCATTCCTTCCTGTATGTCCCTAAGTGTCCTATACGCCTATACTAGGAAGAGTATCTTACATAAATTGGGGGCTACTATCCACCCAATGGGAGGCAAATTGGAGATTGTCATCCCCTTAGACAAAGGGCACAGGATGACAATGTTAATGGCAGAGGACAAACCTCCCTGGACAGAGCAAGTCTATCTCCCCAAAGTAAATCCCAAGGTCTAGGCCCAGGGATGGGTGGGACGAGCTGTAGAAGCCAATCCTCTGATAGTCCATCTAAAACCCGGACATACCTGGCTCAATAGAAAACAATACCCTCTCTGGCGGGAAGGCTTGTTGGGCATTACCCCTGTGATACAGGGCCTAATTGACCAGGGCCTTACTGGACTCTGCCAATCAGCCTGTAATCCCCCATCCTCCCCATGAAAAAATCCAATGGGGAATGGTACAGGACCTCAGGGCAGTCAGTGAAGCCACCAAGTATATAGATCCCGTAGTCCCTAATCCCTACACCCTGCTGGCCATCTCTTCTGTCCAGCAGGACCCGATATTCTGTATTAGATTTAAAAGATGCCTTCTTATGTATTCCATTAACCCCACCACCACAAGAAATTTTTGCTTTAGGGTGGCAGGACTCAAACACACAACAAACACAGCAATACTGCTGGGCAGTCCTGCCCCAAGGGTTCAAAAATTCCCCCACCATCTTTGGGGACACTTTAGCTAAAGACCTAAAAGATCTACATCCAAAGGAAGCAACCCTCTTCCAATATGTAGACCACATTCTGATCACCAGCCCTACTAAGGAGGCCCCTGACAAAAATACTGTTACCACCCCAAACCACCTAGCCGATCAAGGGTATAATGTGTCTAAGAAAAAGGGTCAAATATCACAAACTAGGGTGACCCACCTAGGCCTCATTCTCAGGTCCCTGCCCTGGCTCTGACAGATTTAGCTAAACCCTTTTACCTTTACATTCCTGAGACAAGGGGACTCGCCTTTGGGGTGTTACCTCAAACACTGGGACCCCTTATTCAGGTGGTTGCTTATTTCTCTAAACAATTAGATCAAATGGCTAAGGGATGGCCTACTTGCCCACGGGCAGTGGCAGCTACTACAGCTCTGCTAAAGGAGGCTAAGAAGTCAACCTGTGGTCAGCCAATCACTCTATGGACCCCACGCCAGGTTCAGGCTTTAGTAAGTTCTAAGGGAACAGGACGGCTATCCCCTGGAAGGTGGATTCAAGTTCAGGCTATGCTTTTAGACAACCCAAGGCTACCATAAAAAACTGTCACAAGGTAAATCCTGCCACCCTGCTACCCACAGAAACAGGGCCCCTGGAGCACGACTGTATAGAAACCATAGACACCATCTATTCCAGTCGCCCCAACGTAGGAAGTGAGCCTCTCCCAAATGCCGAAAAGGAATGGTTCACAGACAGGAGCAGTTTTATGAGGAAGGGAAAAGGCTAGTGGGATATGCAGTAACCTCCCAGATCCAAGTCACAGCAGCAAGAAGCCTCTCCCCAGGGACCTCTGCCCAAAAGGCTGAGCCGATAGCCTTCATCTGAGCCTTATAACTAGAGACAGGGAAGATCTTAAATGTTTACACAGATTTCCACTATACATGTGCCATCCTACACGCACACAGGGCAGAAGGAAAGAGTTATACTTACTGCAGAGAATAAACAGGTGAAACATGGCTTAAGCATACTGAAGCTCTTAGAAGCAGTACAGTTTCCAAAAAGTGTGGCAGTGATTCACCGTAGGGGTCACCAAAAGGGGAGTGCAGAGGAAATAACGGGAAGCAAGGCTGATGCAACGGCCAAAAGGGCAACCCTAGAACCATTAACTTGGCAACTACCCCTCATCAGGGGCCTCATCTGGCCCCTTGAAGGCCAGATCCATATAATTATTCCCCAATTTACACAAAGGAAGAATTAGACAAAGCCCCGAAATGGGGCTTCAACAGAGATCTAGGAGGCCATGGTTGGCCTTGGTTAATAAACATGGGCGATACTTCTTTCCCCAAACTGTAGCTTGTCAAGCCTTCATGAAGGCTCATCAAGGAACTCACTATGGGGAGGGAAGCCCTAAATAACTGGTTAGTTAAGGTCATAGTAACCCCTGGCATGAAAAGGATAATCAGCCCAATAGCTGAGATCTGCCCCGTCTGCACAGTGAACAACCCCAACACGGGACCCACCAGAGGCCTCCAGATTAAGGGCCATTCAGACCAGAAGGACATATCCCAGAGAAGGCTGGCAGATTGGTTTCACTGTCCTGCTAAGAGTACTGGGCAATTTCAGGTATCTTTTGGTGCTAGTGGACACATTTTCTGAATGGACCAAAGCATTCCCTGCTAGAACTGAAATGGCAGCTGAAGTCGCTAAGGCATTACTAAAAGCCCCCCCAGGTTTGGCCTCCCAGCCTCCCTACAAAGTGATAATGGTCCAGCATCCATGTCTTATGTGACGAAGGGGACAACAAGTGCTCTAGGCATACAACGGATCTTGCACTCAGCCTGGAGACCCCAGTCGTCAGGGAAAGTAGAGCGACCCAATCATACCTTGATCCCATCCTTAGCCAAGCTATGTCAGGAAACTCAAGAAAACTGGATTAAGTTGCTTTCACGTGCCCCACTCCATGAACCACTAGCTACGAGGGCTAAGGTAAAGTTAAGTACAGTTGAACTCATGGATGGTAGACCCACTCCCCAGCCCGAGAGAAGGGACACCTTAGCCCCCCTGAAATGGAACAGCTCAAGTCTGCCCTCCAGGTAGGAGAAACCGGGAAAGTCCTCACAGAACCTGACCAGGTGCTGCCTGCACCCACCGACCTGGCCCAGCACCCCTTCCAGACAGAAGACCAGGCGCACCTAAAACCCTGGAAAACCGGCGGCCTGCAAGACTAGCTCCCTCCTAAGTGGACGGACCCCACTCGGTGACCCTAGCTACCCAATCTTCCCCGAAGTCACAGGCGGTCACTCGGTGGGGACACTGCACTCGAGGGAAGAGGGGGCCCCAGCCCCAACCTCCAGAGAGACAACCTGGGACAACCACCCCCCTTGACTACTCGTGTGAGCCTCCCTCTGACCTGAGCTTGGCCCGAAAAACAACAAAAATGTGACCAGGGGATCCTCGGGCCCCAGCAGCAAGCTTCAACGTCAGGGAGCACTCACCTACAGGCCAAAGACCGAGCCGCCTGCACTTTTAGGAAAAATCTGACGTGTGACCATCATTCTCTTGCCAACAATTGGGCCTCATATCTTACATTTTCTGGGGTCTTTTGTCTCCGAAGGGTTAGACAAGTGGGGAAGACGCTGGTCTCAGCCAGACGAACAGTCAGGGCCGAGGCCTGGTTACAACCAACCAGATCTAAAGGCGGCTGAGGAGAAGTTCCGCTCCTCTACCCGGGCTATAAAAGCGCCCGCGCTCGGCAGGGGCAGTCACAGAAGACAGACCTGCACCCCTCAGAGCCCCTCAAGAACGAGAAACAGGACAAAAGACAGAGGAGAGATTTGTCACCGGCAAAGTCCATTAACAATTCCCAGGAAATAAAAACAGAATCTGGGTAATTACAGTCTAACCTTTTTTTTCCTTTGTGCTTGCTTCATCTGGTTTTACCGGCTCACAGCGCGCCCGCCCCCAGCCCTTCAGACCAGAGTTCCTGGTACAAAATGGCTGCCCCCGGCACCTCAGCTGGGGGGCCGTGTGCAGAACCGCTGCACACAACACTCAATCCAAGATGGCGGCGGAGGGCCGTGCGCAGAGACGCTCGCGCTGGGCTCTGCAGCCCCCAGCTGTACAGCCCCGCCAGCCCCGCCAGGACTCTGCTCCCTCCCCTGCCCGAGTTCCAGACCCTAGAAAGCAGCCCCGCCCACAGGCTGTGAGTGGGTGGGGGCAGAATATGTGCTCTACAGAGGCTCGCGCCTCTTCGTTCTTTGATGAAGTTTCCTTTGCTTCTGAACCAAACTGGGTCTTGTTCTCTTGGCTCAAACAACACAGGGTAGAAGGCCCTTGTTGGGGACCAACCTGGGTGGGTCGGTAACTGTAAAAATTAACAGTTTTAATTTAGCAGTTCTTGGTCATTTTTTTTAAAGAGCTTTGCTGCCTCTTACACAGCACTTACTATTTCTACTTCTCTGTCTTTTCAAAAATCAACCCTACCTGTATGAACACACACACACACCCCTCTGTGCATCCCTCCAGTTTCTCTCGACAGTCTATGTCCATGAGCTGTTTCCAGACCCTGATCCAAATTTTCCTCTTTTGCAAAGCATTTCCACTACTTTTGGGGGAAACTAAGAATTTTAAGGAAGACCTGCATCCTCAACCCAGCACCTCACTGAAGGTGTAACCTCAGCCGAGTTGCTCCATTTCCCTGCCTATAAAATGGATTTGTGGGGCTTCCCTGCTGGCGCAGTGGTTGAGGGTCCGCCTGCCGATGAAGGGGACGTGGGTTCGTGCCCTGGTCCGGGAAGATCCCACATGCCGCGGAGCGGCTGGGCCCGTGAGCCATGGCCGCTGAGCCTGTGCGTCCGGAGCCTGTGCTCCGCAACGGGAGAGGCCACAACAGTGGGAGGCCCGAGTACCACACACAGACCAAAAAAATGGTTTTGTGACCCCTGGTCCCTCCATTTCACACAGCTGTTGTTAGAATCAAATGAAATGACTTATGAGAAAACAATGGGAAAATTATAACACGCGTGTGGGTATTATCATTATCATTCCCTACTGTAATACCATCAACACTTGGGGCTTCATTCCAAATGAGACCATGTTATTTTATGCTTGTTGACATGCTGCCTGTAACCAAGTTCAAATTCAACTATAAACCTCCTGAGAATACAGAATTAGGTTTGTCATTTCTTCTGTGTGCTTAGTGTAATACTGTGCACAGAGTAGGCTCCAAAATGTGACCCTTAACTGGGAGACTAATAATTGCCAAAGATATTTCTCACTGGCAAGTGCTGTGGGTCCCTATGCATAATGCTTGCCACCCCTGAAAGAGGGTGGTGTCCCCAGATTCATGCTCTGAAATAGGGTTCCCACAGGTGTACTGCTCAGAACCCCAGTCTCAGAGATGTTTTGCAAAATATGAATCTGTGGTCAAACAATTGGCAGTGGGAGCCTTACGGTACCCCTCTTTCAAAGTCAGGAAGATTAAGAGTATAATAAAGAATCCCAGAATTTCTGCTGATACGTAGACATCTTTGTTCACCATGGGGTCTCACAAATCCATTTGAAGAGAGATGCTTTCTTTCCATCAACAACTCTTTGCACCGTTGCCAAACAAGTATCCCTCCTAAGTCACTTTGGGAAATGTTTCACAAACTACAGGTCATAAAATCAATTTAATGGATTCGATAGAGCAGAGACTGCAAACTACAGCCCCTGGGTCAAATCCAGATTACTGCCTGTTTTTGTATGGCCTACAAGCTGAAAATGGTTTTTATATTTTTAAAGAGTCTAAGACATCAAAAGAAGAATTAGACTTTGTGATAAAAGAAAATTACATGGAATTCAAATTTCAGTGTCCGTAAGTAAAGTGGTTTGGGAACACAGCCTTGCCCACTTGTTTATACGCTGTCTACGCTGCCTTCACATTACAATGGCAGAGTTGAGTAGTTTTGAGTTGGCCTTCAAAGCCAAAAATATTCATTATCTGGCCTTTTACAAACCCCTGAGCTACAGCAGCACTTTTTAAAAATGAAATAGGAAAGAACAGAAAATACCAGAGTACATCACATGTGGGAAGGATAACAAGTGTTTGACAGAACATTTGCATCAACAAAATGTATGTATATTACATATGTGTGCACAGCCTGAGCCACAATACTTATATTCCTTACTGTGAATAACTGGCAAAAAAACTTTTTTTTCAGTGATTCTAGAAGCAAGTTAGAACATGCCTATGTCTTATGCTTACAACTCAAAGATGTTTATGGTACCCTTACCTAGGGTAGCCAGATGGTGAGCAAAAAAGAGCAGAAAGACAAGAGACTGATAAACCAATTCAGGTACCCTACCAACTATGTCCACATAAAGCATCTCATTGAAGGTTCTTTTACAATGAGGAAGAGATGAAAGTTGCCAAAAAGACATATCAGTGATCGACAGAATATGCTCCCTTATACTTAGAGGGTTTATCAAAGACTACTAACACTGAATCAAGCAGTGTAAAATATTACTGTTGGTTTAACCTCCAAGAGGGCTTCATTCCAAAAATAACTTTCCATTCAGACATCCGACACATGGTCGTCAAATCCAGAAAGATTTGGATTAAGGACATGCAAGTGGCCTGTGTAAAACTATCCCTGTAATAATTATAATAACTAGAAAACAATAATAATTATTATAACTAAAATAATAAAATTTATTTAACACCTATTACCAGGATTGTGCTAAGCCCATTCATTTCACTCAGCCCTCAAAACAATCCTATTCTGTGGGGATAATTATCACCCTCATTCTCCAAGTGAAGATACTGAGGCACAGAGAGGCTGAATAATTTGCCTAAGGTTGCCCAGAGTAAGAACAGGACATGGGATTTGAATCCAGGCAGCAGGATCCTCAAACCTGCCCTTTTGACCATTTCATGATATGTCTTACCACTTGTATGTCTCTGCTGAAATTGAGTGACTAAGCTATAGAAAATAGGTTCTATTATGAAAACTGTTTTATGGAGATGATGTTACAACAATCAAAATAATAAACACCACCCTATAACACATGTACAACCTAATACTGCAGGGAATGTAACTGTACTGGTATTTAATTGTTCTCGGATTTGAGTTACAAAGGTATAGCTCAAATTATCCCTTTTGCCTGGTACCCAGCCCAAAAGACATATTTCTTTAATAAATATTTTGTGCTACCTTGCCTTCTCATGCCTCATGCTGCCACGTGAAAGCTACAGCCTTTCCTAACGTGATTCATCAGAAAAATCAAGGGGGAAAATAGTTGTGATCTGATATACTGAGCACTCAAATTCCATGGCAGCCACTTCCCGCACTGTGCAGGGGAGACAGAAATGCAGTGACTGAGTGCATCGCAGCCTGTCACGTCCGTGAACTGGGGAGCGGGGCAGGTAACTGAATCATGTTCCAGCACCTCTGCACATCCATCGAGACACGAGGTAACCAAGCCAGCTTGCCCGAGACGAAAGTCTGAGTAATTCAGAGGAGGCTGTAATTCTTTATAAAACACCCACTAAGTAGTTTTGTTGATGCATACATGACATTTCCAAGGTGGTTCGAAAACCAGACCATTTGTTACACAGGATCTAGATCAACAGAGCGACTGGAGGGAGATGAGCAACATTTTTAAAAAATAATAATTGAACAAGAGTGGAATAATTCCATACCTTACAACATCTCCAGTTTTATGTTTAAAATTCAAGATTGAGAAGAATAAAAACACTGCAACCGTACAGCCCAGCACCAGAGCTCATTTCTCTTCTTAGATAGCATTCACAGAAGTTTCATTAGACAAACAAAAATATAATAAGGAAATGGTCAATTGCTTTTATCCCTTCTCTTTTCTTTTTCTTTCTTTTTCTTAGTGGCTGTCCTCAGCGTCACTCTGACAGGAGTCTGAAAAATTAACACATCACTAGGACTTACCATGTGAGATTTAACTTTTGATAAACAACAAAGTGGGTTACTGCTGTGCTAGCTATTTTTAATCCACCTTGTAAGTGTGCTTTTTTTATTGCTTTATACAGCATATCTGATTCTCTCTAAAGCACCAACTAAAAAATCTATCCAGCTGTCATTTGCTGCCCGGTAACATCTATCATCACACAGCCTGGCAGGTCTAGTCTATGAGGCAGAGTGGAGAGGAGACAGGAGGCAGAGTCAAGGACTGTCACATGGGATGGGAAAAAAAACTTGTCACAATTATTTATGACTCTTGCTGAGGCACATAATGGGACACATAAGCCTGTTTCAGTTTCAAGCACACTTGCACGGCTGCTCCCTTGTCGAAGTTGGACGCAGGCAGCTCTGCTTTACACATACAATTTCCTGAACAATGCCAAGCACTTGGCAAGTGACAGTGACAAATACTGGAGTTGGTGGCTGTAGCTCTGTGGGCTGTTATGAGCGTGCAGGTGTCAGTAATCAGGAGCACTGCCACGTGAAGCTCCAATGTCTCCACTCCCCAATTCCTTTCTTCCTGGTGAAAGACTTCCTTCCTCCTCATTGCTTTTAACTGCTGGGGACTTGTTTAGAGAACAGGAAATTGTGCGTTCCAGCCCATATTTTATTCTAGGCCATATATATCCTTCCCAAGGAGGCTTCTGTATTCATTTGTTCCTTCCTTTACCCATCCCTACACACACAGAGCAAGAAACCAATTCTAAGATTTCAAGTGTAAGTGTCCTTTGGTTTCACTCCTGCTAAATATCCATGTTACTGAGCAGTTGGTTCAATCAATGTTCCACCTCCAGATGTGTTCACAAAAGTAAGTGCTGGATTAGATGGTAGTTCTGTCCAGTTCTATAATCTAAGTCCTATTCCAAGGCCCTTTGTTTTTAGTAGCCTCATAAGGGTTTAACCTTTGGCTCTTGGGAGGGACTTAAAGGAAACTCCATCAACAGTCTCTCTACCTGACAGACCATTACAAACGGAAGAGCTGAACTTGCAACATTTAAGATAATTAAAGGTAAAATGGAGGCCCGGTTCAATAAGTGACCCTCGCACAATTTATGACTCTAGCATGGCTCAACATTAACCTAGGTGCCCACCCTGAGCCCTCAGGCACTTTGGCACACCTGCCCAGACCCTGCTGATGAAAAATGGCTAAGACCTTAATTAAAGATAATAGGAGCAGAATGGCCTGTACCTACCCGGGAAGCCAAATCAGAAATTAATACGGAGAAGACAAGCTGTGAACAGAAGCACCCGGGAAAATTGAAATTGCTCTGATTCTATTTAGAATTGGCTAAACCCAAACTTGCCCACCTTCATTTAGAAATATCATAGGAGGCCAAAATAAGAAAGAGAAAATGCTTTTGTTTCACTGGGCTCATTGTGCATGAGAACCATAATGTTTACGATGCAACTACTACCAAATAACACCGCACTGTTGACAGATGTCTGCATACCTCTGTCTCAAACCCAAAAGGGTTTCTATACTAATTTAAGGAATGAAGAAGTTAATCTGCATCACACAAGATTCTCCATCTACCCAGGAATCACTTCCCTTCTGCTACATCCTCTCCTCTCTGTCGTCTTCACTCCCTCCCTGTCTCCATCTGCTGGGGAATTGCAAAGTTGAAGTCCATGGGCGCCACATGCCTGCCTGTATTCAGTTTGTCTACAAAGTGATTTTTTTAACATGTTCAATTTGAATAACTTTAGGCTAAATGTAGAGTCCAGATCACTGAAGATTTCATCATTCCCTCTCTTATACTCAGCTTGTTTATGGTGCCCATTTGGCCTTTGAAGACAGTTCAGTTTACAACACCTCTTTCCCTTCCTTTCAGATTGTTTTCCCATGGTGATTTCATAGGTACTTTTGGGAGGTAAACTTTACTTCCCTCCAACACACACACACACACGCACACACACACACACACACACACACACACACACACACACACTTCTGACATTCCCAGACAGGAGAGGGACAGCCTCTCCCCTCCCCAGGCAGGAGCACTATAGCATAAGCACTCCTCTCACCCCCTCCACCACTTCCCCATCTGGTTAGTGAGTTAGTGGTAGATCTGACACCTATGAGACCACACTCCCAGGCATAGAGTCACTGCATTGGAATTCCTAACGAGCTCCCTGCTAGAAGGTTCACATATCCAACTCAACTCACAGTGCAATAAATATCATTATGATGCAAACTTCACTTGAAAACATACAACTTCCAATCCCATTGTTTTTAGAAAGACATTTATTCAACAGATATTTATTGAGCACCCACAGGCCATGGGTGGTGATAGGGTGGTGAACAAGAATAACCTAATTTCTGCTTTCATGGCATTTTCTCCACGATGACTCTTAGTTACAGGAGTGAAATGTACATGGCAAAGCAAATATAGGGTGTAACAGTGAACACATTTAACACGGGGACCTGACCCAGTCTGCGGGATAAGAGAAGGTCTCTCTCGGGAAATGACCGTGAAACTAGATCTTTAAGGATAAGTAGGAGTTATTCAGGTTGGTGACTTGAGTGAATTACCTAGTGTCTTTGCTGGGAAGATTAAATGAGCTCATGTAGGTAGAAAAGCACCATATAAACTATAAAAGGGTTAGTTGGTGACATTGCAGAAAGAAGGAAAGTGACAGTATATCCTAAATGTCACTAGAGGTATAGACCAAAGGCTGCGGAGTCAGACAGTTCAAGTCCTGACTCTGCCACTCACTCCCAATGGAGGTTAGACCTTTTCTTAAGCTTTCTCAGTCTCAGTTCCTTTGCCATTAAAATGGAGATAATAATACTTGATTAATCAAACAGGATTATGCACATAAACCCCCATAGAACTGTCCCTGGCATATATATAAAAGTGCTCAGTGAATGTAAATTTGCTCTTTATTGATATGTGTCTGACGCCCAGGAAAATGGATGGTGAGGGATAAAATCTAATTAAGAATCATCGACAGAGAACCATTGAGAATTTCAAGGTAAAGTGAACGATCGTACCTTGCATTGCAGCAAATACTTTAAGCACTTCCACATTCGTGATCTCATTTGGTCTTGCAATAACCTCTTTAAGCAAGAAAGGCAAGAAGGGGCCTCTGTCTTCATCTAATAAATGAGAAACCGTGAGTCAAAAGGTGCCCTATTCAAGATCTTCCAAATGCTGGGACAGGTCTGGAATTTGGGTATTCTGATTCCTAAGGCACTGCCTTTCAGCCACAACACACTCAACTCTCCAAGGAGACGGATTACTTTATCTGTAGCCAGAGTCAGCAAACTAGGGCCCAAGGGCCAAATCCAGTCCCTTGCCTTTTGTTATAAATAAAGTTTTACTGGAACACAGGCATGCCCATTTATTTATGTATTATCTGTGGCTGCCTTTGCCTATAATGACAGAGTTAAGTGGTCATAACAGAGACAATATGGATGGCAAAACCGAAAATACCTATTATCTAGCCCTTTACAGAAAAAGCTTGCCAATCCTGAGCTATACCACTTGTAATATGACAGCTCCAGAGCATGCAGTGCCAAAATCAGGGTGGAATAGGGGGCTTAATATGAAATGCCAGTAAAATAATTCATCAAAACAGGTTACCAAAAGCAAGGTTTTCTGATAGTTTTAGATACCTCTACTATTTAAAAGGGTCTTGTAGCTGGTTTTTTCTGTGTGTGTGTGTGTGTGTGTGTGTGTGTGTGTGTGTGTGTGTTATTAAGAAATTATTCTTTGAAATAATGTCATTTGCAGCAGCATGGGTGGACCTAGAGATTATCATACTAAGTGAAGTAAGTCAGAAAAAGACATATATTAGCTATATATGGAATCTAAAATATGATACAAATGAACTTATTTACAAAACAGACTCACAGACATAAAAAACAAACTTACGGTTACCAAAGGGGAAACGGGGGGATGGATAAATTAAGAATTTGGGACTAGCAGATACAAACAACTATATATAAAATAGATAAACAACAAGGTCTGACTGTATAGCACACAAAACTATATTCAATATCCTGCAATAAACCATAATGAAAAAGAATATATATGTATATATACACATATATAACTGAATCACTTTGCTGTACACCAGAAACTAACACAGCATTGTAAATCAACTATACTTCAAAACAAAATAAAAATAAAATAAAAAATAAATTATTCTTAATTTATGGTCATTTTTTTTCCAAAGGCTTACTCTATGAAAGTATATACTGAATAATTTACAATAAAAATACACAATGCCTGGTATTTGTCTCAAAATCCACCCAAAAAAAGCAGATGGGGATGGGGATTAGTGAGGCAAAGATGAAATACAAGCGGCAAAATGCCAATAATTGTTGAAGCTGGGTGATGAGGTACAACGGAGATCATTATACTTTTCTCCTTACTTTAGTATGTGTTTGATAATTTCCATAATAAAAAGTTGTATTTAAACAGGGAATTTCAAAAGGCTAGACTAACTCTTTTTCCTTTTAAATTTCATCTGACTGTAACTTTGCATATTTTTATTGTTGCAGAATAATGTTTATTATCTGAAGATATGGCCCAAATAACCAAACACGTGTTTTGCTTTCTCAGGAAAGGGAGACCTAGTGCAGCGTTCTACAAAGAGCCCATTGTTTGTCCTTGACCTACAATGTTCTCTGCTCCCACCTTCCAACCCGCTCTCTGCTCTTATGTTTGTACATTTTTTTTAACATGGTATTAAATATTTAAAGAGTCATTTAGGGAACTAAAGTTCACTGTGGTTTGATGTCTTATAACCACAAAATAACATTGTTCTAGCTGAACTTTATCATCAGTGGAGACCAAAGTACTTTGGTGTATACTGTTAAGATGTAATTCTATCCAAGTCAGGCTATTCTGGTGAGAGTGCATTGCACTTGTGAGGCCGTCCAACAGAATGAAATTAAAGAAGGAGCCACAGGTTTCTATGTATTAAGTATTAGGGTCTGTAGATTTATATTATATTAATTTTGTTGATTAATAATACTGGAAACAATACAATCTTATGCCTGAAATTTTCCCCCTCTTTGTGAATGTGGAGAATCCTACAATAATAAAGATTAGTCTAAGGAAACTGAATATGGTTAAAGTCTTCAAATCATCATCGTCTTCATCACCTTCATCATCATTTTCTTCTACTTTTTTACCATTTTCATCCTCATCATTTTCATCGTCATCTCCATCATCATTACCTTCTTTTTCAGCATCATCTCCTTTATCATTTATACAGAATTAGCAATTTGCCAGTCATATATAACTTCTTTTATTCCTCAAAACAACTCCATGAGATAGATAAACTGGAGTTGCAATATATGTGAATTTAACCATGTGAAGTGGGCAAACACAAAAATCAAAAAAGAGAAGGAAATAAAAATAGCAATCTAATGGCATATCTAATATACTATAAAATTATATCTTGCATGTGCGATTGTATACAGTGTACTTTATTATGTGCATTATTATACATTAACAAACACCTATACTGTGTAATTGTATACCTAAAACAACGAGTACTCTATTTTATGGGTGATATAAGGGTTCTCCAATGACAACATTAACTACATCCAATTTACACCTTATGAGTTCATTTAAATTCTGAATTCTGAAGAGGAGCTTCAAGATGGCGGAAGAGTAAGACGCAGAGATCACCCTCCTCCCCACAAATACATCAGAAATACATATACATGTGGAACAACTCCTACAGAACACCTACTGAACGCTGGCAGAAGACCTCAGACCTCCCAAAAGGCAAGAAACTCCCCAAGTACCTGGGTAGGGCAAACGAAAAAAGAAAAAACAGAGACAGAAGGATAGGGACGGGACCGGCACCAATGGGAGGGAGCTGTGAAGCAGGAAAGGTTTCCACACACTGAGAAGCCCCTTCGCGGGCGGAGACCGCGGGTGGCGGAGGGGGTAAGCTGCGGAGTGGCGGAGGAGAGCGCAGCCGCAGGGGAGCGGAGAGCAAAGCGGAGAGACTCCCGCACGGAGGAT